>JAFFZR010003522.1:7330-21000 GCA_018397195.1 Lethrus apterus
AGTTTGTAAACACCCGTTAGATTGATATACAACACAAATTATTTCTCATCGTGAATGTTATTTACTTTTGCAAAATTTTTACTGAAAGTAATTTGTGCGAATCAAATGTAAATGATTTATTATCATCAGCAGATACCTAAATTTTGATATACTGGACTAGCCAAAAATTAAAGTTGCTTTTCCTAGAAACTTCTAAAAGAAATAGAATCAAACTAATGTCTAAACAATAAGATTGAGATGCTATAAAAATTAACAATAATAGTAAAATAAAATATACCCTGCAATTACCCTGTTATTCATTTATTGTAGAAGTGTCCATTACATACACTACAATGTGTCTTTTGCTTAGCATTCTCATTTTTCTTTCTTTCCTCCTTTTTAGTCATTTTCTTTACATATTCATAAATCATTTCACTTAGCCACGTCCTAAATTTATCCACTAACATGCTAATTGCTATTGCAATACATGAGCTATCTGACCACAGCCGAACAGCAATTTCAAAAAAATCAAATGCTCTTTTGGTATTTTCTGGATTAATTTTATATGTAGCATTAAATTTATACTCATCAAATCCTGGTTCTTTGCTACACTCAGCCTTTTTACGTTGATAATCTCTTTCGTAATCATTCACTTCCTCTTTGAAAAAGTTAATAACAATTGTTAAAATATCGTAAAGATAATTATGTGTTGGCAATATCTTTTTCATAGAATTAAATAAAGCCACATCTGTATCTACTAACTTGTAAATAAGTGCTTTTGAAAATTTTATAAGTTCCCTTTTAATGTAATCACTAAAAAAGGCTAATAACTCAGCAACCATATATTTAAAGTCATGTTTATAGGAAATGAGACGGCAGCCACCAATTATAATATCCTCTAAAGTGACTGCACCAAATATACTCAAAATATCAGAACATATGATACTTTGTTTAGCATGTATTACACTTTCTGGTACTGATGGTAATTCTAAATGATAACTAAATTGTTCTTGTCGATTCATAATCCCGTATTCTAATATATCAACTTCTACTCCATTAAGTTGAATTTTACCATCTTTTGCTGCAAATCTAATACCATCATTGTTAAAGTTTCTATTTGAACGTGTTAAAACCGACATCACTTCATCTACTTGATTCATATTTTTAATTGAGGAAATAACTTCCGCTTTTCCTTTTGATTCTCCATTTAAACGAACTGTCTCTTTCAGTAACTTGTTGAAAGTCTTCCTAGGGAAAGAAGGTGAAAAATATCTCTGATGATATAAATCACACAATTATAAATTGTGAATACCTGTGTCTATTGCTTCGAAGGGAATCTTGGAACTCATTTAGAACTCTTGCTTGACTTTCTTCAATTATAGTTCCTGCAGTTCTGAAGTTATAAACTGCGTTTCCAAAGAAAAGAATTGACGTACTCAATTGTAAGATAGTTAATGGTGAAGGTGTTTGTCTTTCTTTAATCATTTGATAAAACACATCGTAAACAGAATTCGCCACTCCTATTCCTCCGGCAGCAATATTAGCTCCATTTATCAAATTAAATAACATTCTTGCACTCTGAAATGTATTTCATCAATATCTTTAAAAAAATAGAATTTCTGTAAATCAAAACATTATTCAATTTATAATTTTTATACAATGTTTACATTTATAGTATGTACGTCGAAGAACGAAAATAAGTTTAAAACTACTCGAATAACTAGAAGAAGAAAAAGTCGGCAAATTAGCAGTGTTGGGGTTTTAAAATTGATTTAAGAAATCTGTTGTGTTGTTAAAAACATACAGGTGTTCAAAGTTAACGGCGCACTATTGCTATCTCGTTATTTTTGGAGCTACAGAGTCGGTTAAATTAGGAAAGATGCAGTGATTTTTCCGCTGACTGTAAAGGTCCACACAAACAAAAAACAATTGCGCATCACATTTCAGAGCCAACTCAGATAATTAGTTTTTTTTTTAATGGAACAACCTGTATATTTATGTAGCAGTCGGTAGAAAATGAAATTTTGCACAAAATCTTCTTATACTACGATATCCCAGAAATGAAAAACAAAAGAGTTATGACGATATTAATACAGGTCATCGCACATGGGATAACTTCTTTAGTAGAGAAGCTATGGTGTTGGTCAATACATCAAAAATATGTAGTTTTTTCTGCCGATTACAATTGCATACTCAAAAAAAAAAAAAACAATTGCGAGTCTTATTTCCGAACTGCTTGCTTTGATACTCATTTACTTATTTTATATTAAAATTCGTCTTGTTTTTGACCTTTCATCTTACGGTTGTACTATTACAAGAGTATTCTATGTAAAATTTAACTTTTTATCAATTAATAAGCAGATATACAGTGTGTCCCAGATCATTGAAGATGGAGATTTGGTTAAATGGGCAATGTTTTGCAGTTTTATATGCTGATTTAAAATCTGTTTGAAAAAGTTCAAAATGTCGAACCCGCAGAAGTTATTTTAAAAAAACTAAAAACTGTCATTTTCTTTTATGTCAAATATCTTCGTAAGTATAAGAGATACGAAAAAAAGATTCATACGAAAGTCACTGTATTCGATGAGACCAATTTAAAATTGGTGTCGAACAAAAATTCAAGATGGCTGCTTTTGAGGTACTCGTATCAACTTCCTTAAGTTAAATGTTAAATGGGCGCCATATTGGATTTTTAGGTTACTGAATAGAATTTTTTTTCTCCTTTCAACGACGTACTAGGTCTGTTTGGTATCCTGAACTGGTGCAGGAAAGTGTACACTAAAATGTGCAAGAGGTGTAAGAAGTGTAGCTCCACTTTAGTAATTTTTAACTGAACATAACAAACGACTTTAGTGCAATGTGACCAGTCAGCTATCAACTTGGTTTGTTCATAGTAAAATAATATCATTTATTGTATTAATTAATAAATATAAGAATGAATCAAGACAAAATTTGTATTATTGACGAGTTTCTTTTTGCATTATACTACAGTTGCTTTTTCAGATAAAGGTTTTTCCAAATAAAGGTTTTAAAATTCGTGTTTTAAATTCAACTTCACTGTACAGGGTACGATTTCCTCAAAATAATTCGGAATGCAGTTTCTTTTATTTCCTGCTAAAATCGTAAATGACCACATATCGTAATGCGCATGACTGCTCGCGAGGTTGTGTAAGAAGTGCAGTCAAGTTGAATTTAAAACACGAATTTTAAAACCTTTATTTGGAAAAACCTTTATCTGAAAAAGCAACTGTAGTATAATGCAAAAAAAAACTCGTCAATAACACAAATTTTGTCTTGATTCATTCTTATATTTATTAATTAATACAATAAATGATATTATTTTACTATGAACAAACTAATAAGTTGATAGCTTACGGGTCACATTGCACTAAAGTCGTTTGTTATGTTCAGTTAAAAATTACTAAAGTGGAGCTACACTTCTTACACCTCTTGCACCTTTTAGTGTACAATTTCTTGCACTAGTTTAGGTTACCAAACAGACCTAAATATAGAATGCTATGTATGATACTTTTCAACTACTTTCACCAACCACAATTTTCCTATAAATTTCATTACTATTTAGAAAATTAAAGGATATGTGAATAATACGTAAATAAAATAATAATTATTATTATCAACAAGTATTCAATTTTAGTTGTAATAATTCGTAGTTAGAATTCATATTCGTTTTGTACTGCACGGAGCTGTTCCCAGCGACGTTTGGAAAGCAGCTATTGATAGCAAGCAAGATGGCGTATGTCATTGTGAGGTTTTCGTAGTTATCGTTATTTAATATTAAATTAAAGTTTTATTGTTATGGCAAATAATAATATCGAACAAATTCGAAAGGCTAGAAGAGCTAAAGGTACTCCGTTTTTCGTGCAGCGTAATTATTTTTCACTAGGTGCCATTTTATTTGGAGGTGTAAGCTGGGGTCTGTTTGAGTAAGTT
The DNA here is from genome assembly GCA_018397195.1 of Lethrus apterus. NCBI lineage: Eukaryota > Metazoa > Arthropoda > Insecta > Coleoptera > Geotrupidae > Lethrus > Lethrus apterus. Next base: position 11,261 of record JAFFZR010003522.1, read on the forward strand.
TCGTTCACATTTAATTTACAAGACAGTCATGTAAATTTCGTAAAAGTACACGTTTGATGTTTTATTGTATTCCTTAAAATGGGTATTGTTGGTTTTTGGATAGGATAGATGCTAATGTAATAGCTTTAGAGAGTTCACAGAAATCGAAATCGAGGATAAATAGCATGGCATGAGTTAAAGATACGGTATAAATTTTTAAAATTTTCTATAGAGATGTTAAATGGGAAAGAAGATATCGATATTTTTATATTCTTTAAGATTTTGACGGCGTCTTGGTTTTTGTGTTGGCTCCTGTGAATGAATATCATTACTAGTAATCGGACTTGAATATTTTTTAAAAGCTAAGCAGAAATGGTTTACACGTGTATCGCACGATTTGCTGCCAAGCAATACTTGAAGCTGTGTAAATGGTGTATTTTCTAGCATTGCATGAAGCACAGCATGATTCAGTGGCATCACAAACGAATTGCAATAATACAAAGTTTAGTAAACCTGCTGGCTGCCAAAATTATGAATTAGCGACGTCAATGAATCCTGGTGCTCCCTCCCCACCACATAAAATATTTCAGCCCGATACATTTATAAATAAAAGGATTCTTTGTTTTACACTTTCTGTTCTGAGTAGTTCACAGTAAGAAATTGCCCTTGTCGTGCAAGTTAAAGTAGTTTGGAATAATACAAATGAATAAACCTCATGTTTGATGATGTGTTTAGTACAATATTTTGAAAAGCCTTTTTAGTCGAAAAGTTACATTGTTTGAAGTTGTGTGTGATTTGTGTTTAAATTTTTACAGAAAATTTGAATAATTTTTCCAGTACCGCATCTTTGCATTTGTATTTATAAAAGCAAGATAAATTTCTCAAAAGAAGTATTTTATAATAATGGAAGATATAGAACCATTGATGTGATATTAATTTAATTCAAGTCCTTGAAAACTACACTTTAGATTTTAATATTTTATATTTTAATATTTGTTTTTGTTAAGGCTTTGGCCACAATCACAGAGGTTAAAGAAAAGTCTTCAAGAGACAAAATTTGAAGAGAGTGCAGAACAGAAGGAACATACAACTGAGATGCGGATGATGTTCAATTATGGACTTCAAGGTATTGTAGAAAAAATACGAAGAAGAAACCAAAAAGATGAAGAGGAAGAATCTGCATTCAGTAAACTCTTCACATCACAACCAGATGTCTAAAGAAAATACAATTTGTTCAAAAAATAGGTTAGTCAATTTATTATTTTATTGTAACTGATTTAATAAATGTAATAAATAATTAGTAAATGATTTTTATTTTCTTAGTACTCAAAAAATGAAGAAAATTTCAAAATATTTCTTTAAAACAATAGATCAGACCATGACAAATTCGGAAAGCAAAGAAAATGAGAATATTTTAAAAACCGATATAAATGAATCTCCATATAAAAATCTGTCTACAGAAATTCACCCAATAATTAATACATCACTTAATGAAGAGAATGATTTTAAGACACCAAAACCTATTAAACGAATTGCGAAAAGCAATAATAACATTCACAAGAATGCCAAACGAAAACAGACAAAATACGTAAAAAAGAAAAAGTCTGGAAAACAAACATTAATTACTAAGATGCTCAAAGATAATTTTCAAACAGAAGATGTAAATGCTGATCATTTACAAATGGCACTGGCACTTTCCACTTCAATTCAGAATGATGATCCACTTGACGAAGATACAATGAAATTATATTCTTCAACACAAGAAAAACATGTTGCTATTAAACAATCATTAAAACAGTTTGGTTTTAAGTCTAAATCAAAAATAGAAGTTGAAAACAGGATATGTGAGGTAAGATATATGTTGATAAAAATACTAATTTACATCATTTTTTATTTTATATTTTTAATTAAATTATAATCTTTAAAACTATATTGTGCATGCTTGGACTTATTCTGTTTCTCATTAAGAAACAGAAACATATAGGTTATTTAAATTCCTTTTAGTCCACTCTATTTCATTTAGAGTAAAATCAGAAACAGAAACACAATGCATTTGCTCATTTCTTTTCGATAGATTTTGTTGCTTTTACTGTAATTGATATGTTGCATTTTTGTATTATGAATTTTATTTTTCTGTGTTAATTTCATTGAACATAACATTCATTAATTTATAACATTAGTTTATTACATAACATTATATACGGTTTTCAATTTTTTCCTATGAAATCTGTTATTTATAAAATAGCCCATTTGAAAGAACATCTCTTTAAAATATTTTAATATTTTTAATCTTTTTAGAACGTCCGCAAACCTAAGAAATCAAAATTTCAACACATTACACCAGTCTTGTACATGCGAACCGATGAAGATCGAGAAAAGATGATATCGACAAAAATTTCTTTGATATTATCAAATATTCAAGAAGTATGTGACAAACCGAATCGAACAAACGACAAATTCATATTTAGTGAATATTTACGAAAGTTACATTGTAGCAGTGCATGCGTTTTAAAGAGAAGTTATTTGCAGTCTGGTGAAGACTATTTAGTGAAAAGCTTAAATTTGTCACCTTGTAAAACAAAATGTGGTCATTTATTGAAAAGATGGGAAGACATTCCCGGTAGAGATAAATCACCATTAAGAGAATTCACAATAATGGAAAAATCCTTTAATGAATTTGCAGATATACCGCATGACAATTTTGAAAATAAAATACCAATTAATATTACCAACTTACATACTACAAACACAACAGAAGAATGTAAATATAGTTCTGTAAATAAGACACCAAATATCAATAAGAAAACAGATTCAGAAAATATTGATAATAAGGATGCGATTGGATTCAAATTAACAGCACTACATTCATCACAAAGAACTATATCACCTGATTTATTTAGTTCAGATGAGGAAGATTTTCACATAACAAAGATAAACAAAATTATAGATCATAAATTAGAATCATCATTTGAAATCCTTGACGTTGTTAAACGCGTTCATTCGAAAGAAAACACAGATACCTATTCTGCAGAAACTCATGTTCACGTTACCGATGATGAATCTATCATTTCCTATTCAGTTGAAAAAAATAACGTGTTGGAAAATAGTAATAATAAATCTGTATTGGTCATATCGCCGAATGAAAATTGTATAATCAAAAATTTTGCCCATGGAAAGAATGTTGACATTCTTTCAGCATCAATGTTTAGTAATTTTGAAGCACAAAATTCTTCACAAGACAAAGAAATTTCAGATATCTCCAACTGTGAAAATAACATTAGTCATTTTGAAAATTTTCATAATGATATAGGAGAATTTTATGATTTAACTCAGTCTTCAGATGATTCTATTGACAATGACATAAATATCAAAAACATTGTCAAAGAAGAAACTAGTGAATTCCATATACATGCAAATAAGTCGGTAGTATTGGATGATACATATGATAAAAGTATGAATATTACAAATTACAAAAATAACATTGTAGAAAAGTCTCCTGGAGATAAGTTTATTTCTCTCGCTATAGACAAAGAATTAAATTTAACATCATTGTATGATACATGTGGTGATAGTAAGACTTATGCAGAAAATATTAATGATTTGCATTATAAGGAAAAGGACGAATGTTATGAAAATAACACTAGTAGAGAATTCTATGATTTAACTCATCCTTCAAATGATTACGTTGTCAATGCCAGAAGTATCAAAAATATCAATAAAGAAATTAGTGAACTCAAATTACAAACAAATACATCAGCTTTATCGAATGAACCAAATTACATAAATATAGATTTAAAAAAATGTCCTAGAAATACGTTTGTTAATGACTTTTCACTTGATAAAGTATTAAATTCAACACAGTCATTGGATGATTCCTATGATGATAGTAACACTTCTTGTGCAGAAAACTGCTCTATAGTAAACATCAATGATTTTAGGGAAAAAAACGAACGTGCATTGAATATTACAAAATTATCGCAATATAGTAGAATTAATAATAAACCAAATACCAATAATATATCTACTAACTTTTTAGTTAAAGGAAGTGCAGTATTGGCTTCAAATAACTGTGACAAAAACGATGTATGTGAATTTCATGATACAAAATTATCTGAAATCGATAAAGACACATGTAAGGAAAATTCTTTTATGAAAATGATTTCAATTGAAAACCAAAATAAAATTAGGAGTGTATTGGTACCAGACATGTACCATTTAGATGATTCGTTGGAACTTAATTTAATGAGTATTACTCCCGATACGTCGGAACAAAATACAATGAATAAACTTGAAATTATAAGTGACTCAGACACCGACATGGAAGACTTAAACTTAAAAAAAACATTTGAAAATGATACTAATGATTTTAAATCGTCCATTATAACTACGGAAGCTGTAGATATAGAACAGCAAAATAGTGGATTATATGATTATAAATTACAAACTAATATGAATGTAGAACGTATGCATGAACAAATCAACCCGAAGATCACAAAGCATGATTCATTCAAATCAGAGACTTCAGAATGTAGCCAAGCAAGTATTTATATAAGTGATGAAGAATTAAACTATTCAAGTTTCTACAGCACACCATACAAAAAATATGTAAATAAAAAAATCGTTCGTAATCATTTGCCATATACATTCTCCGATTTTTCTGATGATACTTCGCAAGAAAATGATTTTTGTAATAATGTAAATAAACAAACGAACAGTTTAAGGATTCCTAAGGAAATGTGTACTGAAAACACAATCACTGATAAAGAAGTAATAACAAACAATACAATGGCCTTTGTTGAAGAATTATTAGATGATACCCACTATAAACATATTGCACTAAAAGATAATAGCAAATTATTAAGTAAAATGAAAATAAATCAAGAAGGTTCAAATAATGCTAGAAATCAATGTAGTATAATTTCAAATATTACAGGTCACGAGTATTTTGAAAAAAATTACGAATACAATACATGTGTTGACGACAAATATGAGGAAACCTCAACTAATCCCTTGCCTCTTAATGTGTATTCAACATTGCAACATCCTAGACTAAAAAAATTAAATACAAAAAGTGGAATCAACATAGTACTGCAGCAGCAGAATCACAAAATTTTACAAATCGATGATCCTAGACCATCAACAGTTTCGAATACACCAGGAAATAAATTTGATTCACACAATGATAAAACTCCAGATGGTGCATTAATTATAAAAACTGATAATGTTACACCAATGCCTGATTATGACAGCATGGATACACCAAAAATAGTAAAGGAACTAGAGAAATTTGGAGTTAAGAATTTGAAACGAAAAAGAGGAATGCAAATTTTAAAACATATTTATGACTCCACACACCCAACTTTTGAGATGCAAAATACAAAAGGTGACAGTAACATAAGTGCCAAGCGTAAAAAAATGAAATGTGTTAGTAAAAGCAGAAAAAAGTTAGAAAGTCAATACTATTCTACAGATAAATATTTCGAAGCTAACAGAATTGATTTAGATAATTTTAATAATATGACAGAAAATAACTGCAAGATTATTAATGAAACTAAAACGGACAATGAAAATATTGAAATCATTGGGGATCTACTATCAGCAAGGTAATTGAATTTAACGTTGGTTTTAGAACTACTAATTTTTAGATTCACAAAACTAAAATACTGATTTATAGTGTTTCCACTGAAGATTTGATATTTGAGAAAACGCAGTCATCAAAAATGCATTCATGTCGAGTACCTCTGCACATCGTTTGGCATAATATCGTTTCAAGTCAACCAACGTTAAAAGAAAATATATTGTTATATGAACCTTTACAATTAGAAGTTTTGTACACTATGTTAAAAGAATATGGTTTTAAATATCATATTCAGGTAAAAGGTCTTTATAATAAAAACGAAAATGATAAAAATTTAATTTTCAGGACCTTTTGACCTTCCTTGATAAAAAGTGCATAACTGTGCGCATAAATCAAAACCAAGGTCAAAACAGAAGAAAGAAAAAAGTATAATCTTCTAAATTAAATTTTAATGTATATATACGGTTTTAATAAACAAAATTATACAACATAGTTGATTTATTCATCAAGTTTAAATATATGTATTTTAACAATATATTCTATACTAAACTACGCCTTCAACTATAACATCATTAAGCATGAGCTTTTGCATTTACTTCAACTTTCTCCTGTTTAATTCTGTAGTCTGATAAAGCTGCTTTGATAGCATCTTCAGCCAGCATCGAACAATGTAATTTAACTGGTGGCAAACACAGTTCTTTTGCAATATCAGTATTTTTAAGCTTCAATGCCTGATCTACTGTTTTGCCCTTGACCCATTCAGTTGCCAAAGAACTGCTTGCTATAGCAGAGCCACAACCAAATGTTTTAAACTTTGCGTCAATAATCTTGCCATCTTCATCAACTTTAATCTGCAGTTTCATGACATCGCCACATGCTGGTGCTCCAACCAAACCAGTACCCACGTTCTTGTCGGATTTGTCCAAGGAACCGACGTTTCGAGGATTTTCATAGTGATCAATAACATTTGCATGGTAAGCAGCTACATTAATCTTCAATGGTAGTTCAATTATCTTCAAAAGTTTGGTGGAGGCGTTTAACGCCATTATTTTTTGATATTTATTATTTAGACACTAATTTTATATACACTGCAAATTTTTGCAATTTTTATTGAATAAACCCACTGTCAGATACGATTCAAATCAGTGCTGCCAACCGTGGATAACATAAATTCCCACAATTATCTAAAAAGAAAATCAATACAATAATTTCCCATAACTAGATAAAATTTTATCTGTAACTCTATGGAGTTTTTTTTATTACATTTTATTTTGCAACACTTGTCCGTTCTAAAAAATAGAGTGGTCTCCATATAAAAAATAATTTTGTATTGAATTTCTGTACTTTTTTGGCGAATTCATTTTTTGCTTCTTATATCAGACAAGACGGTTACTTTTTTATCACTCATCTTCCCTTTTTCACAGAGCGTATCAAAATTTCCCATATATGGGAAATTTACCACGAGGTGGCAACATTGCTGCCAACTCAACGAACTCAAAATTCGATATCTCCGCCTCATAAATTTCGGTAGATTTAAATTCATTCATAGTATATGTCATTTCATTTGAGAACTCTGATGGTCATCAATGTGCAGAAACGAATTTTCACATTTTTCGTTTTTAGTTGGCAGCACTTGGCACATTTTAATCAATGCAGTGGCGTATGCTATTCTTCGTAATTTCCAATTGCAATTTATATAAGTTTTTGGTAAGTTTTATAGTTTGTAGTTTAAGTTTAGATAGTAATTAGTTTCTTATAGACATTAGGTCTGTTTGGTATCCTGAACTGGTGTAGAAAAGTGTACACTACAAAATGCAATCCGTGCACTTTTTCAAACTAAATTTTGAGTGAATGTAGCTTAACACTATTTACACTTATTCAGCTCATCAAAAAGAATTTAAGTAACAGCATCAATTTGTAATAAATATTTAATTTCAAAAAAGTCTGCACCAGTGTACACTAGTTCAGGATACCAAACAGACCTATTGACTTTTTATAGTACACTGTAAATAATTCTAACATAACTACGCCAATGAACTCCCACTTTTCGCGCAGATCAGTTGATGACGCATCAGAGTTCTCACTTGAAACGAGCTTTATAAAGCTGTGTTCGTTAATTCGTTCTGGAGTTGGAACGGTGTTAGCATGTGTTATCTATGGGTGTTAGGACAGTATAGAGAGAATGCTGTGGTTGTAGTGTTCGTAGTGCAATAAAATTTTCAAACGTGTGTGGATGGCAGCGGGAATTTTTCTGAAAACCAGGAACATATTTATAATCCTAATCTACTGGATGAAATAGACTCTAGAGCAGTGGTGGCGAACCTATGACCCGCGGGTCAGACACTGACCCACGAAGGCTTTTTAAATGACCCACTCGTTGATTTTAATAAACTTATTTTTTATGTCATAAAAGAGGAACAGACAAACGAAAATATTAAAAAACGTAAACGAAAACCTTTTTAGAGGATTTTAAAAGAGAGATCCAAAAAAATGGTCAACTGTTAAGTTTTTCTGTTAACAAATTTTCGGTGTTTACAAATTATTCTGACCCTTTTTACCACCTGGGGGGGGGGGGCACTGACTAAGTTACCCACCGGCTAATATTAAAAAAATAATGAACAAAATTTGACCCACTTCTCAAAAAGGTTCGCCGTCACTGCTCTAGAGCGTGTTCTACACGATCAGTGTTGCCAGATGAAAAATAAAAAAGTTGCCAGATCGCAACCATAAAAGTTGCCAGATTTTCACCAACAACATTTTGGGGTAAACGCGTAATGAGGTAGGGTTTTTGCTCCGTAATTTAAATTCAAAATTGTCAGTTTTTGGTTCGCTCCATAATAGCATGACCAAAAAAAGAAAAAGGTCCTAAGGAGATAAACCTCTGTAATTGAAATTCAAAAGGTGACGTATTATAGTATTGGAATAAAGTATTTGGACACACTATAGAACATACTACGAATAGAATGCTATCTTAACGTTATAAAATGTAGACTCCTAACAGCGCCTCCAAGCGTAGTGCCCCCGAACTATTGTCGTTCCCGCGCAAAATACTGTATTTAATTTTTTTTTTTTTTAGAACTATCTTGTATTTTCGATTTAAATAAAGAACTAAACTGTAATAAAATCTTTATTGACACACAAAAATAAGTGTATTTTATAAGGTTTTTTGTAAGTGTTTGAATTTTAAGGTCATTAAATACAAATATTTTAATGACTTTAACATTCATTTAGATTAAACAATCAAATCTCAAAAATATTCAAAAAATTTGCAGCAATATAATATTATTAGTGTCAAATTCTTGGTTGATAGAATACTTATCTGTTTTTTTTTTTCTTGAGAGTGCAACCAAATTAAAACTCAAGTAGTGCAATAAAATATATTTATTACGACACACAATATTAAGAAAATATAAAAATGTGTTTCGTGATCTTCGTCGGGTAATAATAATACAGCAATAGCTGGAGTATATAGAAGTCGTAACGTGGGACGCAATAGGGATTAGGAATTGTAAAATTTGATTCATTAATTAATGTTTAAAATTATTATTTCAACCCTTTGAACTAATTGATGAAACAAATTTATAGTAAACTATGCTTTTTAAAGAATGTTTCCATCGATCGCCTCTCCGCCATCTAGCCATGGTTTCACCGGCAGGCGGAGGCGATCGAGGTCAACAACAAGTATGCAAATGAAGGCGGATGAGGAGGAGAATGAGGGTAAAAAATTCATGATTTTCCATTTCGAATATTTTAAATGCGGAGTAGGATTTCACTATATAAAGACTTTCTTTTCAACATACAAGTATATATAAAGTTACAGCAATGGCGAATACAGACAGTGTAACAAAGCCAAGCGGCGCAACAAGTGACGGGTGGATCAACGTAGAAAAAAAAGAACCAGAACCGTGGCGTGGTAACCCAGGACCAGACGAACGTCCCGACAACACATTCCAGACTTGGTGTATCCAAGAGAAAAAAACAATTGTCTTCAATTACAGTAAGTAAAAAAAAAAATAACTATATAAATACAACATAAATTTTATAGCTGCATGTGGTCCAAAATTAATTTGCGACTCATGTGAGACAAAAGGGTTGTTTGAAATCTTTGAAACTTTGAATCCACTAATATACGATTGGATTCAAATTGACATCCACAACATAGCAAAAGAAGCAATAGAAACAT
>JAFFZR010003523.1:0-20397 GCA_018397195.1 Lethrus apterus
AGGCAGAAGAGAAAATAACATGCCAAATAATGCTTTCTTTCAGTACAAATCCACATACCAAATTTGATCCCAATCGCGAAAAGCGTTATAAAGTTTTCTCGAAAAAACGATTTCTTTTCAGGACATTTGCATCCCTCTAGCGGCTAAACGAAGCAACTTTGAATAGAGGTAAGTTGGGTTAAATCGTCCTATTTTGGCCTCAGGAATATGTGTTATTATTTTGTACAGACCTTTCGGGGACACCCCGTATATCAACTCTTTTGAGTTTCAATTACGGAGCCAACTCAACCCAATTTTTAAAAAATTGTCTCTTGCATTTCATTTACGGAACGAACCCAATAATGAGAACACCTGCGTCCCGAAGACTCTCTAAAATTGTATTTGATGTTTGATGTTTCAGCCAAAACTCTTTTCTGCAAAGTGTTTGTGACAAACTTGAAAGCTATCAATTTTTTTTGGCAGGTCTTTCCATGAATTCTTTTCTTCCGCAAATTTTTTAAAAAGTTTCGGAATTTTTAAAGAGAAATTTGTGTTTACTTTCGTGACTCATACAGCCAAGAATTGCACAATAAACATTCGCTCACGCTGAAGCAAGTATTAGGTTATCTGAGGGAAACATCACCTTTTTGTTCGGAAAAGAACAGTTTCTTTTAAGGAAATGGACACAACAAGCACACGAAAAACAATAAAAAACAAATGACGCACAAATTAAAATTACGCGGTTGTCCGTTCAATGATTGAATGACTTCCGACCGCGATTGGTCGGAATTGCGCCATCTGTTCAACAAGGTGAAATACTATTATAAATCGCTGCAGTCAATAGTAGAAGTAAGTACACTTACGCTATCGACCTCTAGATGGCGCATAATCGTCGAAGCGCGCTTTTTGAATGTTTGTTTTAGTTTTTGTACTTCAAGGAATTGTTTATTTAAAAAATGGACGTTATTTTGTAAAATGGCAATGTACAATGTACAAATCAAATTTGTATATTAAGAGAATTATATTTTAATTGCACACGACGTTGATATGACGATCTTAGAAATTAAAGTTATAGGTAACCTAATTTTAAAACCGTAACTTTGTTATTTCCTACATTTTATTTTTGCAGCGTGTATCCCTCCGTTGTTATTAATTTCTTCTCCCGCTGTCAACTTTTATCTTACTCCGTTTATTTCATTTTCAACTGTGTGTCCTCACACGTCTTCTCTCACTTTTTCTTCCTCTTGATCTGTCATGCTATCACCTCAGTAGAATGCCCTTCTTCAGTATCCGCTAGCAAAGTCATCCGCATATGCAATCGACCAAATCCTACTCATCATTAACTGCACGCCCTTATCCAACCCGATTCCCGGCAATTCTATAACTTTGAAATATCCATCCATCCATTGTAATCCATTTCATTTCCTGCTTTTTATCCAACTTTTATCTTTTATCAACCTTTGAACTTCTTCCCAGTTTATTTCATTTTCACCTACTTGGTTTCACACCTCTTCTTCACCTTTTTTCCTTCCTGATCTGCCATGCCATCACCTCAGTACAATGGTTTCCAATCCAACCCAACCTCTTCACTATCCGCTAGCAATACTAAGTCATCAGCATATGCAACCGATCAAATCCTACTCACTATTAACTGCACGCCCCTATCCAACCCCATTCCAAGCAATTCTCTAACTCTGTAATATCCATCCGTTCTTATCAATTTTATTTCCTGCTTTTTGTCCAACTTTTATCTTACCCATCAACCTCTGAACTTCTTCCCAGTTTATTTCATTTTCACCTCCTTGACTTGCCACGTCTTCTCAAACTTTTTTCCTCCTGATCTGTCAGGCCATCACCTCAGTACAATAGTTTCTTTAAATGATTATCCAACGCTTTTGCTCTATTCCAGCTCCTTCATCCCTTGTTATTTACCTACTTTTCTTTACGTACTTCCATATATTCCTTTCACTCTTCAGCTCCGTAACCTCCTCTACCACCTTCCTTAGTTGTCCTCCTTTTTAAGCTCTTTTATTTCTATCATAATCACATGAACTCCCTCACTCTTTTTTTTATATTTCTCTTAAATTTCTTTTCATTGTTAGGTATTCTCCGTCGAACCACAAACTTTTCCCACTCGCCTCGCACCAGTCTTGTGGTCGAGGCCTTCCTTATTATATCTTATCTATGCTCATGATGCCTGCCATTTCAATTTTTTCCAATTTGTCTTTATAGTTTCACATTACATACCTTTATTGTCCTGCCTTTCCTCTCTAGCCTCTTTGCATCTTTCCCCCACCATGTTTCTGTATTCATTAAAATAGATGATCAGACTCTGTCCTGTTTCCAAACATAAATTTACTTTTTTTACTTTTTTTAAGTTAAAAAAAGTAACTAAATATTACAATGTGCAAAAAAAACAAAAGAGTAATTTCAATCGAAACTTTTTGAAACAGCAAGGCAATTTGCAAAATTCCCACGCACACCAATTACCAACTAAATAAATCACACAATCGATTCCCAAATATAAAAGCTCGCTTTTGATTGCTTCTTCTTCACAAACAATAATGGCTTCGCTGTACAGAGCCTTCATCGACGAAACCCTGCCGGAAAATTACTTCCGTATCGAAGTGAACATCCTAAGATTCTTGGGCATAGAACTGCTAAAGGAGGAAAGTTGGTCTTACGCGATTTATTCAAAATTGGCCCTTTTTTACATCGTCTATTCTTATACTTGCGGCGAAACTTACGAGCTTTACAGTCAATGGGGCGACCTCAACGCCGTCGTCAACGTCTTGAATTATCTGTTTACTCATATGTTGGGGGCGATTAAAGTCACTTTGTTGTATTTGAATCGGAAGAAAATTGGAAATATTATTAAAGTATTACATAAAGTTCCTTTTACTCCCGATGTTACTAGAGGAGGTCAATTTGAAGAGAATTACATAAGGAAAATAGTACGAACGACGGAAATACAGGTAAGTATAAAATGCTGTGAGTTTTTGTAACCTAACCTCATCCAACCAAACCTAGCCTAACTTGATCCCATGAATTTTCCACATCAGTCTTGTCAAGTTCCTTGAACTTAGGGTGGGAAACAATGGGGGGGGGGGGGAATTTTTCCTCATTGGTCTCTTCCCTCCAGAACTTTCTGGACGAGTTTGTTGGTTTTCAATTTGCTCCGTAACCCTCCTTGGCTTCGCTCCAAATTTTTTTTTCTTCCTTTTTTCAACTGATTTGGTTACTTAAAGTATTAATTTAATTTTCTTCGTACAAATCTTCGTATAAATATGAATTTTCTTCAATTTACATGGACAGAATCCCACAATCCCATTTCCAGCAATGCCAATATCGGTTTTCAAATTGCCATAGAAAATCTCCAGCAATTATAATTTTCTACATACTTACATTTGATCAAAAAAAAAAAGAACTTGCCATTAATGACCATTTTGACGAATTTTCCAGTTTATAATCGTTTTAAACAAAAAAACTCGCCATGACCCTAAGAGATCAGTTTCTTCCAGAATTGGGAAGTATTACATAAATTTTTTTGTCAAACTGTGAAAATTTCGGAATATTTTTATTTTCAAATTGCAACAAATTTATTCCGATTATCTTTTCATCGTTACAGCATTTCTTCCAGCATTTTCCAACAAACTGCGCGTTCATATAATTTATTTTCTCCAACTTTTATCCAGAAAATAATACAATTATTTGTATCACTGCGTATCCATGACGTTTCGCAATTGATGCAGCAGTTTTCCAGCAAACGCTTCATCAGTGAATGATATTTCGTCCAGAAGACACGTTCAGCAAACGCATCTTACAACACCAAATCATTTCAAATTTCTCCAATCGAGGTTTTTCTTAAATCTCAAAGTTTACTCCAGCATTTCCAGAAATTTGCGACAATATGTGACAATGTGTCCGTGCAGACGCATCAACAATGTGACGTTGACATTTTTACTTCCAGCGCAAAATTTGCTTAACAGAAAATACTATGAATATCTGACGCTTGTAGATGATTTTTTCTTTAAAATTTGGTTGAAATTCATTTCCAGCAAGACATTACGTTAATAGGTAATTTAGAATTACCTATTAAGTAATTTTTGAATCCGGCACACATTTCAGCAGTTTGGATTTTTCGACGCTTATTATTCTGCAAAATTGTAAATTTACTCCAGCAACCGAATTGTACCAAATAAAAGGAATATTTTTTTAAAAATATCACGTGACATTTTTACAGCAGCAAACATTTGTCACGTTTTCCAACAATCATACTTACACGTACGTCTTCATCTTTCCAGCAATTACTCGTCGACACTTTTGTTCCAGCAATGATGGCCGAGTCTAGGGAATTTTAAGGATTTTTTTATATTTTATCACTTTTCTCCAGGACCAATGCAAGCACACGAAAATTTTAAGAAACAATGGCTGGAAAAGATGCAAAATCAACAAATGCAATTGGTTGGTCCAAATACAAAATTTTGAGCGGGAAAAATTTGAAAAATGGGAAAATTTGTATACTGGAAAATGTAAAAAAAATACTGGAAATGAGGAATATGGATGACCTGAATGAAATAAATAGTGAAATGAGGAAAATGGAAGAAGTAGAAAGCGGAAAAACTAAGCAAATGTTTCGAAAGAGATTACGATATTTTGCCCTAAAAAGCCCTAAAAAATGGCAATCACAATGATCGATAAATTGGCAAAATCAACATCATCATCATAATCCTATGCCTATCGTTAAGTGTAAGGCGGCTGGAGTTGGAGTTCGAGTTGAAGTCCGCTTCCTTGCTCGACATTTTTCCTCCATTTTTTCCTATCTTGGGTACTCTCTTTGATATCTTCTCATGCTAAAAATTTTTTCTTTGCTTCTTTGATTTCGATAATCTCCTCAGTCTTACCTTACGCTATTTTTTCGTTAATGGGTTTCGTTTATTATTTTATCTTTTTTCCATTTGCCTTATATTTTTCTCAAAAATCTAATTTCTATTTTTTATTCTTTATTTTCTGAGAGCGTTCATATCTCATTGCTGTACATTATTACTGTTCCGTTCCTCCATTAATTATTCCAGTTTCCGTCATCCAACCATTTTAACATCTTTCTTCAATATGTGTTTATTGCCTTATCCTTGGATTTCCTATCCCCGTAACTGCCATCTTCATCTAGGATGTACCCATTCGTTTCCCCAATTCTTGCGTTCCAATCTCTCCCAAAACTATATTTTCTTCTTGATTCTCTTCGCCGCCCACACTTTATGGTTATGGTTATCACCTTCCAAACTCTTCCATTTGTTTCTATTTTCCTTTTTTGTACCTTTTAGCAGACGCCGCCTTCTTTGTGTTGCTCTTTTATTTATATTCTTACACCGGTCAAAATTTTCTTGGAAGAACCAATCGACCAGGTGGGAACAACGTGGACAGCAAAGGGGGGATCTTTGCTGTCCACGTTGTTCCCAACTGGTCGAATGGTTCTTCCAAGAAAATTTTGTTGGCAGTCACCTTTTACATTCTTCCTCCAACCCTATCACGTGAAATTGCTCCAAATTTCTTCCCTAGCAGTCATCTGTTTTATTTTACATTTGACACCAGCCACATTCAAAAATAGCATTTTTATTCCAGATTTTTCCATTGTTTCCCTTCTACTTTTTCCTTCTCTAAAAATCCTCAATTTCCTCTTTCAGTTCATTCCATCTGTACCATTCGTGACCAATTTTCTTCTTTTTATATGACATCCTCACTACAACTTCTTTTGCCCTTCGCACTCTTACCATGTTTGTAAACTTCTTCTGTATTCTCCGTTTTGCTTTCCTCCTCTCAATTTTTTTCTCCATCAAATTGTGTTTGTTCCCCAATAGTCCTAATCTCTCGCATATCAGTCTTCTTTTCCTCCTTCGCATCAATAATTTCCATTTTCGAAACTTGTCGCTAAAGAGGGAAAGGACGACGACAGACGATCTGGGAGAAGAAGAACTTGAATGTGTGATTTTAACGAAATTTTGTTTTTTTTTTTAGTACGTTGTCTACTTCAGCATCATCTCAATGACAGTAAACTGTGGCATCATTAACTTTTTCAAGAAACGACTCTTCGACGTATCTGAAAAATGGGCTTATCCATACGTCCCCATCACCCTTATAGACACGACCTACTCCCCAGTTTTTGAAATCGCTTGTATGTATCAGATATCTTGCGTTTTTACATATGCCGGCATCATAGGCACCATAGACGTGTTGCTGAGCGTCATCATGGCTCACTTGAGCGTACAGTTGAAGATTTTGCAAAACGCTTTCAGGTAAACGTGACTTTTTTAAATCATAGTCGTCAATTGTTTTGTAGGCACGTGAGATCGCGAATAAACACTATGAGAAAAAATGACGTCGTCAAGCAACCCTACGGACATTACGCACACATCGTTTTGGGAGATAACATCAAACATCATTTGCAAACGTTGGAGTTGGTTAACGAGATGGAAGACATTTGTTACGTCATGTTTTTGGTTATTTTATTGGCAAGCGTTTTGCAACTTTGCTTTTTACTTTACCAGACTTCTTTGGTGAGTGAAGTCGAAGTCGTCTTTGTTAAGAAATTTTTTGTTATTTTCGCAGCTACCGGTTAAAAGTGTCGTCTTCATTCAAAATTTCTTTTATTATTGGATAGTATTTTTGCAAGTCGGCATGAATTGTTATTGGGGCAACGAAGTGACGTTAGAAGCGGCCAGAATGGCGGACGCCGCGACGGACTTTGATTGGACCGATTTACCCACGTATCTGTCGAAAGCTCTCGTGTTGGTCGTGGCGAGGAGTCAAAAGCCTTTGTACATAACGGCTGGAAAATTTGTGCCTTTGTCTTTGCCCGCTTTCATGAGTGTAAGGAAGAAACATTACAAATTTAATTTTATTGAAGTATTTTTTAGATATTGAAGGGTTCATTTTCGTATTTTATGGTTATGAGGCGTTCACAAGAAGAAGAAGAATAAAATAGAATTTTGCACAATGCAGCTCACTAAACACTCTCACGGTTCTTAGATATTCAGGCGTTGAACACGAACTTGAATATCTTTATATTTGCTATCCATTTTCATCGTCACTCTGTCTCCCTTGCACCTCTACCTCGGTCAATCTTGCCCCCACCCATCAGTTTAATCTTGCCCCTTCTGAGATATTCCTCTCCACGTCTCTTAAACTTAAACCTTCACACATTTTTTCCATCCCCCCCCCCTGTCCGCCTTTCGATGCGCTTTCTCCTGATCTATTATGTAATTTCAAGTTATTAGGTGTTCGTTCTGATAGTTAGGTTTTCTTCTTCTCCTCAGTTTTATTTTCCAACATGCCTTGCATAATTTTATCCAACACTTTATACGTTGCATCCATAAGCATTATGACTCTGTAGTTCCTTGACCTTGTCTGACGATTTGCCAAAAAAGGATTAGAAGAAATATGGAAAAACGCAAGGAAACCGATTGGTGGACTGCAAAAACTATAAAGAGGAAAAGCAGCAATGGAAAAATACGTAAACACAAAAAGATCAGATGATTACGGAAAGTTTTAGGAAGAGAAGTAAAGATTTAAAATTTAGTAAAGCAAAACAAAAGTCTTTTGCAAAATTTGGATAAAAATGACAGAAATTGTTCTACTGTGAACGACAACAGTTAAGAACTCAATATGATAAACATAAGATAAAGAAAGAAATAAAATTACAAGCGAGGTTAGAATAATTGAAAAATGAAGGTAACATTTTGAGGAACTGACATAGACAACTTCAGAGGTAACAGAAGACGACGAGAGAAAATAAATGAATTAGAAATAGAATCAATTAAAGATGAATAAGTAATAGTCGCCATAAGAAGCCTCAAAATAGGAAGAAATTTTAAATTCATGGGAGAGGAAAGAACAAAGGAATTAAGAAAAAAATAACGCATGAGGTAATAAAGAGGAAGCAGGTGCCCAAAGAATGGACATTTCAGGAGGTTCCGACATGTGTGCAAGGAAAAAAAAGGTGAAGACTGAGAAAAAAATGGATTAGCGTGAAGGAAGCACAGAAGACATCAAGGAGATAATCTAAGATAGAAAAAGGAAATGAACTCAACTCCAGCCGCCTTACACTAAAAGGTAAAGTGCATATAGGCTTATGAAGATGATAAGTGTAAAGTGTTTAATTCCACACGTTTCTTGCTTGCCAAACCAACCTGTATATGCCAGAAAATAGAATATTGCTGGAGATAAACTTCAACAAGTTCAAAGAAAAAAATCAACTACAGAAAGGCGTAGTAATTTTCGTTGGACATATTCACATTGTTGCTGTAATAAGTTGATCATAAATCTGAAATTTGCTGGAAAATCGAATTATGGATTTTTGAAAGCCTTTTTGGCTTTTTGAAAGGCTCAGTTGCTGGAAAAATTACACGTCATTTAAAAAAAAGACGACGCCTTGGAAATGTTAATTGAACATTTTCTGCTGGATGATAATTTTTTACTTCGTTGCGTGTCATCTATTGCAGTTGATGAAGAAGCAAAAATATATCAAATGCTGCTGGAAGCAAGTTGGGATAATTTCGATTTTTTTTTGCTTAAAATGTTTGTAAACTTTCCTGGAAAATTCATGAAAATTGTCATTAATGGAAAGCTCATTTTATATTTGCTGGAGATTATATCATATTGAAGAAACTCAAATACTAACCAAGCAGAATCCCGAAAACTAAGACACCATTTTTTGGTCCATGTATGTATTAAACTCGATTCAGAGACACACTGTATAGTTCGCTGAAGGTTAAAAGAGTTTAGCGAAAACAACGATAGAAAATGAATCGCAACGGCAGGAAAATTGTAGATATTTGAATAAATGACACATTTTAAATATTAGTTTTATTGTTATTTCCTTCAATTTCTCATATTGTTTCCTTTTCTCGCTACTATTTGTATTCGGTATCATTTCTTTCGTTCTATTACATTTTTGTTCTTTTCAGCGATTTTTTTTTAATCATTTTCTTGGATAGTATTTTCTCGTTTCTGTCAATTTTTTTCTTTCATTTCTTATTTTATCTTCGATTTTTCATTTGGGGTTTGTGATCAAGTCATTAAGCATTAAAAAATTTTGTGTTTACATTTTCTTCTATTAAAAGTTGTTTATTATTTTCATTTTTTTTATTTCTCCTTTTTAATGTTTTCCTTTGATAGTCCTTTTCTCGTTTCTATCAATTTTCACCTTTAATTTTTATAGTTATTTTATCTTAGATTTTTTCGTTTTTGAGGTTTTAAGTCATCAGTATTTAAAATTTTTGTATTTTCTTTTTTTTTTATTAGAAGTTACTAATTATTTTCATATTTTTATTTTTATTTTTATTAATTTTTTTTTTCTCTATAATCTCAGGTCTTTAGTTTTTTTTTGTTTTTCTTAAGGTCGTGATTTGTAAATTTTAAAGAACAAATTTTAGATTTTCACAAAATGGTAGTAAAGAAGTCGACATTTAGAAAAAAATAATGTTTGTAGTAGTCGTTTTTTTTTTTTTTTTTTTTTAAATATTATTATTAACTTCTTTTTGTGAAAAATTTGAAAGATCCCTAATTTAAAATCGACGTACTGACGTTAATTTTAAAACTTAAGAGAAAGTATTTGATATTCTGTTAATAAAAGCCAGCCTTTATGTTATTAATATATTTAACCATATACAGCGTTTCCTTTAATAAAAATCAATAATATCTAAAAAGTATTAACTTTAGATAGAATATACTCCTACAATAAATGTAAGAGAATTGAATTTTGAATAAGATGAAGATATTTTAAATATCTAGTTATAGTTATTTGAAAATTGCGGAAACGGTACCTTCCAAATAAATACCTATATAATGTGGCTAAACTATAGGGAATGTTATACACGATCGAAAAAGAACTTAAAACTTAATGAAATGGCATAAAAATATACAGGCTGTTCCATTTGAAAAAAACGAGTTTTAGCCTTTTAAGATGCTAACATTCATTTTCAATTTTGAAACATCCTGTATAATATAACGAGGATATTTGGTATTGGCTGTTTAACTTGAAGCATTGTTACAATTACGCAAAAGAATCGTTACAAAGTAATCGTTAATAAAAACGTTATTAATTTTCAAAGAGAAACACCTAAATTAATTTTTTTTTTTTTTAAAAGTGGAATATCTCTAACACCGCTCAATTTTTGAATGGGGTCTGCAGTACGAAATTTCCCTATTTTATAACGAGGAATTTGAAAATGCGACAATATACCGGTGTTCCATTTAAAATAACAAAGTTGTATAACGTAATATACAGGTGCCCCACGTTAGACGCGGTGCTTCATATCTCATTAATGGATAGGTTACGAAGGTAGTTCATAAAACAAAATTTATTCAGATTCATATGTAGAATGTGCCAAAATTATTTTCTACTCTACAGGATGTTCTGTTTTTACGATACGGTATCTTACTTTGTTATTTTAAATTTAAATTTAAATTTAAATTATATATTATTTAATATTCGTGTAGAACTTGTTAATGTAAGTTTGTTCAATACTTCCTATACTTAAAGTTAATGGTTTTCGAAATATTTGCAATTTTATAAAAAAAAAAAAATCACATATGCAACCTTCACTTGAAGTCGACAGATTTTAATTAAATTTAATAGCTTCAAGACGAATTTCGGTAAAATTGATCTTCATACTATATCCTGTCTTAAACCGCCTTCGAAGGTATTTTATCTTATACAGCTGAGGTGCCAATTCACTATAATTCAATCCATTGCCGTTGCCCATGTATCAACTAGCATAATGCCAAAAATGAAGATTTCAAGTGCAGTACTTCCGGAAATACAGAATTTTCAATATACCACTGCAATTGGTAAAATTTATTTAAAACAACAAAAAACTCCAAAACGGCTTTTAGTATAGGCTACCCTTATAAGTTTTGGTGTAGAATTGTGAGTAGAATCGGAAAAACGATGAAAAAATATAACATTCCGTTTAAAATAACAAAGTTGGTAAGCACTTCCGGTACAACCGGAAGTGATACGAGACCACCAATAATTTAGAATAAGAGATCAGTTGGTGTAGCTTATAATTCCAAGTTATTAGGGTTAATATATTTCTGGAACACAGAAAACTTCTAACGAACCACTTTCGTGAATGACCTTGTATACAGCCTGTTCACGGGAACATTCTACAATAGCAAACTTTTTTATTTAAAGAGGTGGAAACTTGATTAAATGGACAAAGTTTAAGTACTTTTCAATGCGCATTTCGCGCAATAAATTATAAAACAAAAGAACATCGCGTTGTTAAGATACAAGCATAACGATTCATTTTTTAAATCGAACACTCTGTATATTTTTATATTTTTAAGTTGGTCTGGCTGTCTGCTATAATTAAATATAAAACAATTTTTCTCTAGGATCGCTAATTAAGGAGTTAAAAAAAAATATAATTACTTGCATTCTGGGTGTTCATGAATTATTCTACAATAGCTAACTTTTTTATTTAAAGAAATACAAACTTGGTGAAATGGACAAAGTTTATGTACCTTGCAATGCGCATTTCGCACAATAAATTATAAAACAAAAGAACATCGCGTTGCTAAGATACAAGCATAATGATTATTTTTTTAAATCGAACACCCTGTACATTTTTATATTTTTAAGTTGCTCTGATTACGTGCTATAATTAATTATAAAACAATTTTTCTCTAGGATCGTTAGTTAAGGAGTTAAAATAAATAGTAATAAAATAAAATAATAAAAATCAAAAAGCAAAAGAACTGTTGTTATCGATCCTCCCCTTGCAACAATTTGTTTTATGAATATTTTTTTATCCTTCGGACTGCACCAATATGACTTATGCATCTCACATCAATAACAATAAAAAAATTGTATTATAAATTATTTATTTAATTATAATAATTATCATAATTATAATGAAATTTGCAAAATTATTTTCTCCAAAACTCTTTTCATAGCGGTTTTAGAGAAAAATTGTCTTATAATTAATTATTGCAGGCAACCAGAGCAACTTAAAAATATAAAAATATACAGGGTGTTCAATTTAAAAAAGTAATCGGTATGGTTGTATCTTAGCAACGCGATGTTCTTTTGTTTTATAATTTATTGCGCGAAAAGCGCATTGCCAGGTACTTAAACTTTGTCCATTTAACCAAGCTTGTATCTCCTTAAATAAAAAAGTTAGCTGTTGTAGAATGTTCCCGTGAACAGGCTGTATACCTATAATATATCTGAATAAAATAATGGTCTGTGCTTGTGAAAAACATCTTAATCAAAGTCAACTAAACTGTCAAACTTCTATTCTAATCTGTTTTCTATTCTAATTTGTTTTTCTTTTCTGGGATATAGTAGTATAGGAAGATTTTGAGCAAAATTTCATTTTCTACCGACTGCTACATAAATATACCGGGTGTTCCATTTTCCATAATTATCTGAGTTGGCTCTGAAATGTGATGCGCAATTGTTTTTTTGTGTGGACCATTACAATCAGCGGAAAAATCACTGCATCTTTGCTAATTTAACCGACTCTGTAGCTCCAAAAATAACGAAGATAGCAATAGTGGGCCAATAACTTTGTACACCCTGTTTTTTTTCTTTTGCTCTACTACATTTTTTTCTTTTCAGCGATTTTTTAAATCAATTCCTTTGATAGTGTTTTCCCTCAATTTTCTCTTTCATTTTTGAAGTTTGAATTCATTAAGTATTCACACTTTTTGTATTTGCATTTTCTTCTATTAAAAGTTATAATACTTATCTTTTAATCTTGAGCATCAACCAGTAAAACTCAAAGTGCAATAATAGCAGCAACAGGTGCGTAAAGTGGTTCATTATGAAACGAGTATGAGTATGAGTATGAGATGTTCATAAAAATAAACAACAACAAAAAGACGAAAGTCTCTGCAGAGTTTATTTTTTCAATTTTAGTTGATTGAAATATTCTATTTTAAATAAAAAATAAAAACAAAAACGTTACTTTTCCGCGTGAGATATTATTTATTTAAACTGTAATAGATTGCACGCGGGCTAAAGATGGAAGATTTTTGGTGTTTGTTTAGAATTAATTGAACTTTAATAATTTTTTCAATAATTATTACGGAGGATGTTATTGGATAATCTGCTCCATTTTTAAATTAAAAATGTCTATTACAGCTAGTTGATAGAAAAGAAAAACGTCAGAGCAATGCTGCTAACTGTGATATATTTTACGAAATAACCGAAATGCGAAGCTTTATCAAATCGAACAAAACAAATGAAAGCCGGAAGGTGAATCGCACGTATTAATGTGTATTTTTAAATAATAAAATCGACCTGTTTCAACGGTTGATTTCGCGTTTTTCTTTTAAATATTCCATAGTTTAATCCCACTCTATATACAGTGTGGTGATAAAGTTTGGAACAAAATTCATAAAATCGTTCTATAATGTTTTTAAGAAAATCGCTCGGACAGGTCAATTTTTGTTTTTGAAATGCCGTCTTCTGACGTTAATTTTTTTGGAATGACGTCATTTGTTTTTGCACAATGACGTCACATTAATTTTTTTTTCTTCTGTTTTTAATAGACCTTCTTACTACTTAAACGGTGATGTAAAAAAATTGGTACCTTACATAACAATTTTTTTGAATAAATGATGCATTTAATTTTTTTCTTTTAAACAAAAATTTAAATTTTTTGAAGAAAAAATGTTATTTTTTTCAGAAAAGTTCTTATGTAAAGAATTAATTCGGTAATCACAACTTGAACATCAAGGAGGTCTATCAAAAGCAAAAAATATTTTTCAATTTTATTTTGTTTTATCCATCGATTAATTAAATAAATGAATAATTAAACAAAATAATTTTGCAAGCACATTTTCAAATTGTAAGATTTTATTCAATTTTATTCTCTTTTGTAATCTTCTTTTTAAGGACTGTTTACCTGCGTCAGCATTTCACCTTTTGGTCTTTATTTATTTCAGGTGTTTTCTCGAGGTTTTCTTGGAATTGCACCTCAAATACAAATTTCTAGTATTCACGTTTTCGAATTCCTTTCTTTTTCCCCTTGGATTTAGCTTATTCAATACATGTCAGTAAATGATATTTTTCTGGAAGCTATTGAAATGAGATTTTTAAGAAAAATAGAGAATAAATACATATGGAAAACCATTTTTTTTTAAATGATTTATGGAGTAAAAACAGTTAAAAGCATTTTCTGGAAATCCAAAGTTCGAAATTTATCTACGAATACCGAGGAAAATTTTAGACGTTATCGTGGTTTTGAATAAATTATTTGTAGTTTTATGTATCGCCAAAATTAAGTATTGATGGAGCCAAAAGCGACAACATAATGATACACATTTTGATGGCATATCATTTCACATCTTCAATATTAATTCACAGTGAGGATATAAACGGTACGTTGAAACGACATCGGTAAATTTCATCTGCAATGGCTTCTCTCGTCAAGGCTTTCAAGGATCCAAAACTACCAGAAAATTTTTTCAGACTCCAAGTAAGTTAGAAAAATTTGAATTGTGAGGGTTTTTAAACAGTGGATACAAGTCACTCAATACCTATTGAAAGACTATTTTCTTAGCTTATAATTTATAATGTAATTTATTTGTATGTTTTCTGACCTTTTTTGTATTAAAAAAATTTCCAATTACAATGTAAAAAAACTAGATTTTCGACTTTTTTAAAGTTAAATCTTGAGAAATGTAACTAATTTCATTATTCACTCGTTGATACCACAACTAAAAGGAGCTAGAAAGAAAGGATATAGATCGTTCATAAAATACAATTAATTAGTAATTATTAATGAAATACGCAAGACAGAAGTTAAGGAACAGAAAGGGGAACTAAAACATGCCGAAGAAAGAAAAGGAAGCACCACACAAAATAGAAGAGTGGATGAAAGGTCAGAGTTAGTATAGAAGAACAAATAACAAAAAAAACTAAAACCAAGGGACGAAAAACTAATCACAAGAGATAATAAAAATGATAAAGAAATGGACCAGGCGAGGAAAATGGAAAAGAGGAAGGAACATAGAGAAAAAAGTAAAAATAGAGAGAGGAATCAAAAAATAAATAACAAGTAAAGCAACTATGATGAGAAGTCAACAATGGCAGAACAAGTAGCAATAAAACAGAAAACACAAAACAAGAAAACAAACTACAAATCCTGGAAACTCGCAACAACGACGAAAGTGGGAAAGAACAGGAACTACTATACGAATTTAATAAGGTTGGATTACCTGACTATAACAGAAACCTAAAAAAGGGGCAACGAGAAATAAAATTAGAAGGTGGTCTCATACTAGTATACTCAAGTGTAACAAAAGAGAAACGAGCTGCCGCAAGAGTGGGGTGTACAAACCATAAGATACACAAATGGATTGTGGAAATGGTAAGGACACTCAGCGAGACTCGAATCGAAATAAATATTAATGACAAAATAGTAACAATTTTAGCAGCATACGGACCAAATGACGATGTGAAAGCAGAAGAAGAAGATAAATACTGGGAACTAATGAACCAAGTAACAGAATCAGCTATGGGAAATATATACGTAGCAGTAGAAGACCTGAATGGACGAGTAGGAAAAGAAAAAACAAATTTTGGAGTGGTAAGAAAATATGGTGAATATGAAAAAAAGAACAATAACGAGCAAAGAATGGCTCAGACGGGTGATTTCTGGGCCAGCGCTATGACAGCAGCCAATTGAATGCCAACTAAGTAACGACACGTTGGCGTTCATTGGCTGCTGTCATAGCATTGGCCCAGCGCTGATTCCGGCTGAACATGGCCATTGATAGAATATTGTCAAATAATAATAATTACCAACAGCTTTCACCAACACAAAGACATCCACAAATATACCAGACAAAAGAAAAACGAAACAGAAAGATCTATAATAAACTATATCATCATGGAGAAGTATAACAGAAAAGCAGTGAAAGATACCAGAGTAAGGCGAGGGCCAGAAATAAATACGAATCACTATATGGCGACTGCAGAATTGAAGATGGAAAACAAATAATCTGATAACAATGATGTAAATGAATTGAGACAAACGAATGATGCAACAATAAGATCACACAAATTAAGAGAAGAAGCCAACTCTAAAATTTGAAGAACTAATAGAAAAGAATAAAAGAAACAAGGATATAAAAGATCAAGTAATAGAAGAAATTTGGAAATACTTTAAAAGTTGTATCCTAGAATGGGCAAAACAGGCACGTGGAATACTAAAAGTAAATAAGAACATCATCACCATCACGGTGGAATCATGAGGTAAGTCAGGTAATAAAAATAAAAAAAAAAAAACACAATGGAGAAAATATTAAAGACACAGAACAGAGGAAAATTGTAAAGAGTAGGCCCCAAGGCTAATAGTTAAAAATAAAGTGAAACAAGAAAAACAGAAGAGTTGGGAAAAATTTGGTCAAAAATTAGAAGAAAATAGCAAAGACAACCAAAAACCATTTCACAAAACAATTAAAAACGCGAGAGGAATAAAAGCATTTGTACTGATTTAACTTCATCTATTCTTATCTTTTCGTTGCCATTTTCTTCTTTTCCATTTTCTTCGTTTTCCTGTTCGTGGTATTTTTCTTCTTAATTTTCCTCTCGGCTTTCGTTTTCGACATTAAGTAATTCCTCGAAGTACTCTCTACATAATTTTCTTTTCTTGTCTTAGTACGACTCCTCCTCGTTTTTTTAGGACCTTGCCTTTACTATCTTCCTCCTAATCTGAGCCCTAGGTTTTCCCACATATTCCAGCACCGGTTCCCTGCTCAGCCCTTCACGCGTCAAGGAGACGCGTCAAGGGCGCCTAAGAAGATTTCTTTTATTGTCATCTCCAGGCATCTCGCTTGGGGAATACAACTTTATATTAAATATAGAATTGGTGAACTGGGAGACACTGGTCATCTTAAAGAGACGACCCCCCCCCCCCGTAGTTGCATTACCAACTGAACATTCAGCAGATTTAGATTCAAAATCGATTCCATTGCAGCTGTCGTTGTATTTAAAGTGAGAGGGAACTAACGCGTCTAATAAAAAAATTTTAAGTTTATAACTTAAAATATGCTTAATAATTTATAATAACTTTAGGCCAGAATATGAACGAAAAATTAAACTTTTGTTATTCTCACCTGATGCATGGGCTCCACCTAACGGTGAGAGACCGAAACATCAGGTGGCCCTCGTCGGCTCCCAGTGAGCAGGAGGAATTACTTCGTCACGATCTTTTTATATTGTTAATTAAAGACGGCAGCATATTCATTTTACAAAATACAATAACATTACTCTTTTTATGATTATTTTTTAATTGATGTTGTTCAGAAGTCCCAACTTTTGCAAATCTATAAATTTGAAACTATCTAGGGAGGAAATCCGCATAAGTGTGATTTTTATAAAAATATAAGATTCAAAGTCGGATGTATATCTTGGGGAACACCTTTATGTATATCGATAGAATGAGGCAAATTTGAATTTGAAAATAAAGTAATAACAATTCCTTCTTCATTCTACCCCTACCCTCCCTCTCCCCGCTCCCCCTCTCCAAGCTCCCCGTTCCCCTCACCCTTCTCCCTTTTTCTTTCTTCCTTTTTCCTTTTTTCTTCCTCTCTTCTTCCTTCCTTTTACTATCCAACTTAAAAAAAATGAATTAAAATTGTCGTTAATGATAATTTTTTGCAAATTTAGGTAACAATCCTCCGAATGTTGGGCATAGAGCTCGTAAAAGAAGAATCACTTGGTTACAAAATCTACTCGAGAACAATCCTTTTCTACCTGATTTATTCGTACACTTTCGTCGAAGCTCTCGAAATCTACAGCCAATGGGGAGACATGAACGCCATAATTGGCGTTTGTAGTTTCTTAGTCACGCACATCACAGGTAACACCAAAGTTTCAACCATTTCAACCTTGCCGTTCTGCTTTAAGGCGTGATAAAAACGACCCTCCTGTTCGCCAATCGCAAAAAAATTGGAAATATGTTGAAGACGCTACACAAGAAACCCTTCCTACCTGACGAAAATCGCGGAGGCGAACACGAAGAAATTTACGTGAGGAACGTCATAAGAAGCACGGAACTGATGGTGAATATTTTAAATGTTTTTTTTTTTTTAATGAAATTTATTTACGATTTTTTCAGCTTGTCGTGTACTTCGCGATCGTGTCCGTTACTCTTTTTACGGGAGTGATAACGTTCGGTTGGACGAGGATTTTTGGCAAAAAGGACGAATGGGAATATCCCTACGTTAAAATCACGATAATAGACACCAGCTACTCTCCGACGTTCGAAATTGCTTGTATCTATCAAATTAGTTGCGTCATGTTTGCTGCGCCGATAATTGCCTCGATTTATTGTTTACTGAGCACCATGATTGCTCATCTGAGCGTGCAAATGAAAATACTTCAAAACGCTTTTAGGTACGTGCAAGCCCCGCCTCCTTTTGTGACGTCACGATAACGCAAACCTCAAAGCTTCTTCAAGGGCGGTTGAACAGCTCTGAACAAAAGAAAAAGTTGTTCAAAGCTGTTCAGATGTGATCAAAAGCTCTTCTGAGTGTTCAAAAGCTCTTCAAGAATTGTTCAAAGCCGCACAAGCTGATCAAACGCTGCTCTGAGTTGTTCAAAAGCTTTTCAATAATTGTTCAAAGCTGATAAAGCTGTTCAAAAATTGCTCAAATCTGATCAAAAGATGTTCAAAACCGTTCAACTCGTTTAAAGCTTCTGCGATAATGACGTCACAAAAGTAGTCGGGGCTTAAGAGATGTAGTGGGGGACGTCCCAACGTCGGTATACTATTTTTTTTGTTGATTTTATAGGAATACGAGGAAACAAGCCCAAGGCATGCAAGACAAAAACAACAAATTCACGGAAATTGATTATATGACGTCACTTCTGGGCGAATACGTCGAACAACATCTACAAGTTTTCGAGTTTGCGAAAGAATTGGAAGATTTGTGCAACATTATGATTTTGCTCATCGTGTTGGCCAGCGGGATTATGCTTTGTTTCAACCTTTACCAATCGTCAAAGGTACAAATCGCTATTTGTACATGTTAGTAGGTAATAGGGCGGTCAAGCCTGGGAAAAAAGCGGAAGTAACTTTAGGGCGTGGCCACAACCAAGGGCGCGGTCCAGTCACGTGCGAACAGATTTTGAACATACTTGGACGGGTCCTGTTAAATTTGAACCAGGAGCAGCTTTTGCACAGCTCGAAACAACTTCTAACAAGTCAGAACCTTTCAGCTGTTTAACAGCTTCTGAATGGGTCGTGTTACCGTCACCGGTTCAGACGAAACTGACTCGTACAAGCTTTCCCGAATTTACTCGAACACTTCTGGTCAGTAGGTTTGTTCACAGGGACGCACAACAGGTTGTAACACGATTTTCGCTGACGCTGCAATTTTCATTGATCCTGATGTAAAAAGTCGGTAGTCTAGAATTTGAATAATGTGTATGACAAAGTAAAAGCATGCGCAGGCGCGTAAAGTGACTTCCGATTTTTTTTCCCAGGCTCAACCGCCTTATTACCTACTCATATTTGTATTTTTCAGACCGAAATCGGCAGTATCACATTTATACATTATTCCTCCTATTACTTGATAATCGTGAATCAAATCTACATGTACTGTCATTGGGGTGATAAAGTCACCGTCGAGTCTGCGAACGTAGCTCAAGCCGTCGCCGAGGTCGATTGGGTCGACGCGCCGATTTCCGTCAAAAAGGCTTTAATATTGGTCATAGCTCGCAGTCAGAGGCCTTTGAGAATGACGGCGGGAAAGTTCGTTCCGTTATCGATCGAAACGTTCATGAAGGTGAATACACGCTTAAATTTTCGACGCGAAATAAATTAATTATTTTCAGATAGTGAAAGCGTCATTTTCGTATTATTTGGTGTTGAAAAATCGACAACAAATAAAATTTGAAAACGACACGTTTTGCGTCGATGAATGTTAACGACTTCGATTAGAGAAGCATCTTGAGAATTTAAACGCGAGAAACGAAACTATTGACACATAAGGTCAATTGTTCTTTCAGCGAAGATCTTAAGAAAAAAAAAAATTATCCAATAACTATAAATAATTTGTAATGTATGATTATTACAGTAATTGCCGGATATTAAAACTAATTTTTTTTTATAAACCTCAATAACAATAATTAACGAAATCATTAAATTCAAAGTGAGGGATTATTAAATAATAAACGACTATCAAATGTCGCCATAATAATTTATGGCTTATACATACAGTGAGGACAAAAAGTAAGGAATATTTAAAATAAAAACGAACTCAACCGGTTTTTTAAAAAACGCTGAAACAGGTCGATTTTTGATTTCAAAAATACACATTAATATGTGCGATTCATCTTCCGACTTTCATTTGTTTTGTGGTTATGACGTCATCACAAAAAAAATAAATGACAAC
>JAFFZR010003524.1:6271-19919 GCA_018397195.1 Lethrus apterus
CACCGGATTTTCCCGGAGTTTGCCAGCAGTTTCACCGGACTTTGTCCGTTGTTTCCCGGAGTTTGTCCGGATTTCCCCGGATTTTGCCCTGAAATTTCCGGACTTTGGCTGGTGTTTGCCCGGATTTTGCCCGGAGTTCCCCGAAATTTTGCCCGGAGATCCCCCGGATTTTGCACGGTGTTACCCCGGATTCTCCTATATTTTGCCCGAAGTTTTCCGGATTTTGGCCGGAGTTTGCCCGTAGTTTTCCGGATTTTGGCCGGATTTTGCCCGGAGTTTTCCGGATTTACCCGGAAATTGTTTGTATGCTTAACAAGCATCTGTATTCTTATTTTCTCCTCGCTATTGCTTATTATTTAGTAAAATTTATTTAGAGTACTACTTTATACAGTCCCTTGCAACAGCAACGAGCATACTGTAAACCTAGTTTTTACCTTTA
Source organism: Lethrus apterus (assembly GCA_018397195.1). Classification (NCBI taxonomy): domain Eukaryota; kingdom Metazoa; phylum Arthropoda; class Insecta; order Coleoptera; family Geotrupidae; genus Lethrus; species Lethrus apterus. The sequence goes on from JAFFZR010003524.1 coordinate 6,711, forward strand.
ACTCTGTTAGTTATGCAAGAATTAACAAAATTGTTTGATTATCAACCAAATTCAGAGAGTTTACTTCTGTTGAGTTGCTAAAACCCAAAAAAGGGAACAATAATTTAATTTTAAAAAAATTGACAAAATTGTGGTTTTTAATTTTTTGATAATTTGATAATGTTTACAAAAATTTGCACGTACTCTCAGAATTGAATTCTGAGCAACTTTTTCAAATAACTTTTTGGGATATCATGTCATCTAACCTCACTTTTCGCAAATTAGTAGCATATTTTTTAAATTACTCGCCATACTAGTTGTCACGTGACATGTGTGCTGAACCTATCCCCCAAAACGGATTTTACCATATTTCAATAATAAAAAAAATTCCCATATGTTGCAACATTTATGTCGGTCACTGTATATCTTATTTTGCCTAATACAGGTTTTTGGATACTGAATTACCTATAACTCGAATAGAATTAACTTTAGCAACAGGGAATGTTATACGCGATCGAAAAAGAACTTAAAACTTAATCAAATGGCATAAAAATATACAGGGTTGTATATAAAGTTGTATAACGTACAGGCAAAACTAAACACCCGGTATATTTAAGAATAATTTTGTGGTGTGGAGTACTCGACTCCAAACAACTTTTACTTGAAACATTTTTTAATAAAGTGAATAGGTAAGGCGTAATAGACCGACCCCAGATAATTGACACACCTGGTATAATCACTGGACTGATGACCAAGATCCCTCCCCTTTCTCGTTCAAACGTATTCTAGATTTTTTTCTTTCCTCATTTCGACATCCGTTTACACATTCAGCCAGGAAATTTTCCGACATATTTCCCCCCCCCCATATCCGGTCTTGTTGTGTGTTTCGCCATCCATCGTCAGATTCCACTGTAAAAACTAAAAATTTTGCATATACCTATGTTAAATTTATTACTAAAATCAAAACTTGTTTCAGTCCGCCGCGCGCCGCAGACAAAAACATGCTCTATTGAAATTATAAAACGGTCGCCTCATTTCACGCTAAGAACCACCACATCATCTAGGTGTGAAGAAACGACGTTGATATTTTTACAAACAACTATATCGGGCCATAATAAGACAAAACTGGTTAATTTATTGCGTTCGTTACACTCACGCTATCGTATACAGATCATTTCAATATCGATGTAAAAGATTACTATTTGAGATAAGTTTCATCGCGACTTCGGGTACTTTCTTAGCTGATATGTTTCTAGACGTCGACGTTTTTATTGATACAGAATGTTGACGATAAGAAAAAATTCAGACACGTGAAGATTATTTTGGTGAGCGATTTGTAAATTATGTAGTAGATGGCAGATATTGAAAATAAATGGTACACGCTTAGTTAGTCTGCGTTTATTATGTGGGATACCTCAAGGATTAGTTCTTTTCGTATTTTTTACAATAATTACATCATTTATCTAATTGTATAATTCGTATATAAATTTAATTTGCGTTGCTGTAAAATGTAGAAATAGTAATAATTTATAATTATTAAATGGCACAAATTATTAAATACTTTGTTTTCGAATAATATAGTCCACAAGTTAGAAAAGAGGCCACGTCGGACGATAATTGCAAACGTCGTCACTAGGCGAATTAGATTCGAAAGTCGTTTGTGATTTAATCGCGCGCGTTGTTCGCTAGACCAGCCGATCGAGAAAACAAAAAAAAAGACGAAGACACCGCGACGAGGACAACAACAGCGCGAATCGTAAAAATTTGTGACAATAAGAAAGATGCCCAAGGCATCAAGAAGGCTTAGTCACAGTCGGACTCGCTGGACCAGCGACGACGGCAACGGTCAGACATAGACGCGATCTCGCTGGGACACCGCGTGTTTAAAACACGTTGGCGGCGGTGCGGGCGTTACGTTTGTGAAAATCGGGCGAACGCGCTAGTGTTTTGTGTGAAACTGCGTCGAGTGTAAAAAATTAAGAAATCGTCGATCGGCCGCTGCGTATAATAATTACACGTCGATAGCGATACGAGCATGTGGTAATTTTCGATACAAATATTGAGATTTAACGGTGCGGATGATGATCTTTTTCAAACGAAACTCGCTCCCGTTTGTAGAAATAACAGTTTCGTTCGCGAATCATCTTCGTACGCGCAAACTACTTTTTATACGCGCCGATTCGTATCGAGTTAAAGTTCATACCTCGAAACTGTCTAATGTTCTTGCAATTTCACTATTTCAATTCGAACGCCAAGAGCAGTTACAAATAAATAAATTTATGAAAAATTTTAGATATTTTTAAAAAATTGTTCATAGTAAATAAATCAATCGTAATGTAGTTAAGACATCGATCCTAACCTTTAATTGAGGTTTCCAGAACATGGTATTTCACATTTTAAATGATTATTTCACGAATAATACAGCCTCGAAACTAAATGGAACACTCGATGATTGATTAAGAGAAGTTGTGACACGCGTATGGTAACATTAAAATGTCTTTCGAGTAATTTCTCATATTTAATACAGACATTTGCATTAATTGAGTGGATTAAATCGTTTTTGTCAGTTACATCACTTAATTCGTCGAAAATTAACTAGTTTCACTGTTTTCTTTCGACGTCACATAATCTTGGATATTTCACCCAAAACTCCCATGATTATTATTATCGTCTGGTAACTCTCACATGACATGCGTAGTTTCGAAAATAAAATCTTTGAAACTGTACATTTGAAGAAATAGAGTTAATGTCATTTATATGAAAAGGTTTTCTATTCGTGTTCAGTTCAAAGGAGAATGGTCCATATGTCCCTTGACATAAGAAGTAGTGTTATGGATTACAGTAATAGGCTGAACAAGTCTTCGTAATATAAGAATTTATATTTTAAGAAAGGGTACTTGATTAGTATTATACAGTGTGTTCACGGATTTAGTGCACAAGGGGAAAAACTTTTTTATTCTTCATTTTATGTAAAAAAGTTATACTGTATGAAAGTTTTCGCTTGCCTTAAAACCATTAGAAATCGTATTGAAATGCAGTGATTATCTTCTGTATGCATATAAGTGTTGAAAGAAATTCATGTAAGTTCATATTATTGTTGATAATCGCATTGCCTTGAAATGCTGTTGATATTTAATTAATAAGTGAGATTGATATAAGAACATTTAGGAACGTTTACAGAGAATTTAGGTATAGAGTCGAAAGTGTGTGCAAGTAGGTGGGGGTTACGTGGAATAAATTATTTGATGTTTTTTTTCACATTCAAATTTATATACATCAGAAAATATTTCATAAAATCTTATATTTGTAACAAAAAATTTCTTACAGTTAACCAGTTTATTATAAAATTATTATTATTATATCCAGAACGATGTATAAACAAAAAATAAAACACGTAACAGTTTTAAAAAAATTAAGTACAGTGAGATCGAAAAAAAGATTAGTCAAAGTAAGCCATGAACAAAGATCGGCATGTCTTTACTTAAACCACTATTTATTTCTTAATGTCAAACTGACGTTTGCCAAAAATGTTGTCCAAACAAATTTTCTTTTCTTTTAGAATTCTATTTTTGAAATGGAAATGAAACAGGAAACGGTGAATGGCAATATTCTTACGTTGCCTGTTATGAAGAATTTCAGGAGCAATTTTCTAATGAACATTTTTGAAAAACGTCAATTTGACATTAAGAAATAAATAGTGGTTTAAGTAAAGACATGCCGATTTTTGTTCAAGGCTTATTTTGACTAATTTTTTTTTTCGATCTCACTGTATAAGTTTGCACCAAATCCGTGGACGCACTGTAGAGGGTTAGTCAAAAGTATGGAATGGGCGGTTTATTTCAGTAAATCTTTTCTTCTTCAATCAATAATCTTTCTACCCTGCGGTGTAAGGTTTATTTATTTTCATGTTTATTTTTATGAATTCCTCTTCCAATATGTTTCTGTTTCGTTGTAAATCTGTCTCTGTTTCTCCTATCACGATCATATCGTCTGCGTAACAGAGCTATGTTGCTTTTATTAATGACATTTTCCGATAACCCACTCAGTAATGTTTTGCCTTTTTTTGTACCCTTTTATTGCTTCATCTAATATGACATTAAACAGAAGTGGGCTTTAGATGCATCCTTGTTTTAGCCCAGCTTCGCTTCTGAATTGTTGCGATTTTACATTCCTCATTCTTACAAAACTTTCAGTGTTTTTATATAAGCTCTTAATGCTGTTTATTAATTCTTTACTAATCTTTCTTTTTTCTAAAACTCCCCATATGTCCTTCTTCACTATTTTATCGAAAGCTTTCTCAAGGTCGATGCACTTGTCTCCCGGATTTGATGGCCTTTTCGCTGATTTGCCTAACTATAAATGAATCCTCTGATTTCAAAACCCCCTAAATCCACTTTTGTGACTTTTTCAGAAATTAAGAAAAACTAACTTGTAGCGGTAACACGTTAATGATTTTTTTTCCCCAAATTGCTATACAGTATTAGATCCTAAAATGACACAGCGGACAAACAATATACTTACAAGAAAGTCACAATTTTGAAAATAAATAGATTTAGTGGGGTTTGAAGCCAATCATTGAATTTAATGGAATTTGTAAGTCAATATTCTGGATTGCGTGTGTTTTGATTCCGAACAAAGTAGGTTTGAAAAAAGGGAAAGCATAACAATGAAAAATAAACAAAAGAAAACTTTATATTATTTGAAAAACAACAAGAACGAAATGAAATTAGACTAATAGATCCGGATTTATATTAGGTACCCAAAGTTGGAGTTGTAGCTTTGTTTGTTCACGTTCTGAATGGCTGATCTGGATTTAGTGGCGTTTGAAAATTATTTCCAACAGATTTGGTGGAGTTTGAAACTAAGGCAAATTTTAACAGTGAATTCTAAATGGAATTTGTGGGGTTTGACATTATTAGAGTTTACAAATCAGTAGAGATTTTCATAAGGATCCTGTTATGCTATATAACTCATATAACTTGAACTTGAAACTAGAGGACTGACTCAAATATTTGATCCTGTGTTACTTCGAAAACCACTTTGTGTCTCTTCCAATGTATTATCTAACTGTTCTTTTAGTCTATTTTGTATTATTTTTGCATAAACCTTTTCTACTGTGCTTCCTATTGTTATGCCTCTGTAATTATTGACATCCATCCTATCTCCCTTTTTGTATAAAGGTACGATTATCCCTGTGTTCCAATCATTGGGTATCTTCTTATCTTTATGTACCTGATTCAGTATACCCAAGAGTTTTATCTTACCTTCTTCACTCAAGTATTTAATCATTTCTCCTGTAACTTCATCGTGCCCCGGCGCTTTTCCAGTTTTAGTCTTGAGAATTGCTTCTTCCAGTTCGTCAATTGTGATGTCGTTACCTGCTGTAATTTCGTCTTCACCTCCTTCTCCTGAATTTTCGATTGCGTTTTTCTCTCCGTCTTCTAAAAGCTTTTGAAAATGTTCCTTCCATCTTTCCATTATTTCCGATTCCTTTGTTATTACTTTTCCCTCTGCATCTTTCATGTTTTTTATCATACTTGGTTTCGGTTTTCTTATTTGCTTTAAAGCTCCATGAAATAATTTTCGGTTTTCCTTAAAATTTCTTGATATTACCAAATTCTATCCATGTTCTTTATTTGCTTTCTCTGATTTTTTGTTTCACAGCTTTTCTTTTTACTTTGTACCACTCATAGCCTTGTGACTTTTTAGTTCCCAAATATTTTTTCCATGCCTTTTTTTCTTTGACTACCAGTTCTATTTCCTTATTCCACCATCTCTTTATTCCATCATTTCTTATTTTTGAAATGGCACAACTTTCTTTTGCTGCTTCTACCATGTTCTTTTTAAACGAGCTTCAATTCTCTTCTATGTCTTTGCCGTTGCCGCCATGATTCTCTCTTTGGTCTTTATCCATTAATTGTTGGTATATTTCCCTGTTTTCTCTATCCTTTAGTTTGTACACTCGTATATTGCCTTTGACTATTTTTCTCTTTTTTTTTGCTCCATTACTTCGCTGTTCCTTCTGACTTTCATCTTTACCACATAGTGATCACTGCCCGCCTCTGGTCCTCTGTGCACCTTTACGTCTTGCACTTTACTGTATATGTGTGCGTTCACTAGAAAATAGTCTATTATTGACTTTTCTTTCCTGGAAGTCATCTCTCTGGTATATTTGTGTATGTTCCTACGCTTGAATTTGGAGTTGGTTATGATCAAGTCATTTGCGATGCAGAAATCTAGAATCATTTTACCGTTTTCGTTTCTTGTTATTTCTTCTTCTGTACCCAACCATCTCTCTATTCCTTTATTGTCTCTAACCACTCTTCCATTGAGATCACCCATTTCCGTAAATATGAACTTTATAACAAAATGTGTTTAATAGAAATTGTTTTGTATGTCAATGCATTTCCAATTTTTTTTAATGGCAACCAAGTGATTTTTTGCTGATTTTTATTCCCCTTTTTTTCTGGAAATGACTTGATATTTTTTTCGTATGCTTTAATAAAATTTTAGAGAAAATGCTCAAAACACTTTATTCACTCAAATAATATTTAACTCAAATTAAATGTTCAAACTGAAAACCCCCTGCAGCTTGACAACCTAATCTATCACAAAAATTACGCAACGAATTTTGCAGCCAGTTAGGTGGTATTTCTTCAATTTCATGCCTGATTCTGGCTTCCAGGTCTTGAAAATTTTCTGGTTTCTCTTTGTAAATTTTATTTTTTAAACGACCCCAGAGGAAAAAAATCGACGGTACTCAAATCAGGTCACCTACCCATTCAATAAATCCCAGGCGTCCTATCCACAAACCTGGAAAGATTCAGAAAGAGGCGAACATCAACTCCATAATGTGGTGGAGCGCCCAATAATACCAGCCCGGATATTAAGTTTTTGTGGATGCTGTGTATGGTGTTCCATCATCCAATGAGGATTTTCACTGCACCAGTAGCGAAAGTTATATCTGTTTACAAACCCATTTAGATAAAAAATGGCTTCATCAGAAAATAAAATATGGTTTAGACAATTTGGATTATTATTGATCATTATTATTGCACAAAATTGCATTCTTCTGTCAGGGTCATCTTCCTTTAGCTCAAGGAGAAGGTGTATCTTGTAGGATTTGTATTTGTTCTTTTTTAATATTCGAACAACCGACGATCGACTAATATCATTATCCAAAGCAAGTTGCGTAGTTGACGTAATTGGATTATCCATATAACAGTAAGTAATACATCAAGATCTTGATCTTGATTTGTGGCTGGTTTTGGAAGTCCAGACCTTGGGATATATATTTCCAGTTCCTCTACATTTTCTAACCAATTTAGACACTGCGGATTGTACAAATTTCTCTCCGGATAAACGTTGTTAACTAAATGACAAACATCTTGGTGTGAACGTTGTCGATCTCCATAACCAACCATCATTAGAATTTCAATTCTTTCAGTTTCCCCGAGTATGATAAATTGGTTAATCATTTCTATGAATGAATGAAATTTTCCTTCCAAACTTTGATATATTTTATCTATATATTCCGAAAATTTTTGAGGTTAAATTCGATCTTAATCTTTCAGCTAAACTTTATTTCGGAACCCTGTATTTTTTAGATAAACGCATGAAAACAGTTTTGTTTTTTGTATATATGTTTTCGAATCTGTGCATAATGAATGGAAGTGCAATCGACATATAATACAGTCCGTCACATGCCACTTCATCAACACGAACCCAAGTTCAAAGTGTAATATTAATCGACAGTTAATCCGGCTGTTGTGAGGCACAATCAAGTCTACTGTCTACTACCACTCCGGCTGCTTAATTGTCAAGACAATTAGTAATTTAATACATCGCGTTAGAACCAGACCTTCGAGCTATTTAAAACGAGCGGTGCACGGTGGCGCGATTTGATATTGTACGCTAGTCTGGTGATTTTGACGTATAGAATTACATATCATATTCCAGTTGCGTTCGTAAAACATTTTAGATTCATTAAAACGATAAAAATGTCTTAATTAGATGCATGCAAATACACGGACTTTATTATGTCCATGCACAAACAGGTGCACTTTGAAAGAATGCAAATTTTTAAGTTTAATATCAATTATATTCAATAACGTTACGTCGTATGTGAGAGAAAATTAATTGTTTATGAATTGTAATTGGCAAAATGGTCGAAAATTCACAAAAAAAAAACATAACTTTTACTTGATTATCGTCAAAAAAATTGCTCGATAATATGAATTCCATGTAGGAAATGTTTCACATTGCAAATGTTGATCGTTTGTGTGCGGTAAATAATTTTTGTTTCGTTTTCAAGAGTCATGCAGAGGCGCGATGCGGACGCAATCGATTGCCTAGTTTCGAACGCAATTAATTCTAATGCCGCCACCGTTCATTTAAATGCCTGAAGGTGTTAATTAATTTTATTCGAGTTAATCGCACGACTTACAGCTTTCGACTGGAAAAAAAGTAACTAGAAAATTGTTTCGACGAAGACAGTTGCATACAATGGAACTGTCGTAAGTAGTGTTTAAATTATACAGGATGTACCAATTATTTAGGATCGATCTATTACGCCTCACCTATTCAATTGATTAAAAAATGTTTCAAGTAAAATTTCAGGAGTCAACACTCCACAGCATAAAATTATTCTAAAATATACAGGATGTTTAGTTTTCCCTGTACGTTATACAACTTTGTTATTTTAAATGGGACACCTGTATATCGTCGCATTTTCAGATTCCCCGGGACAAAATAGGGAAAGTTCATACTAAAATTGAGCGGTTTTCGAGATATTCCACTTAAAAAAAAAATTAATTTAGGTAGTTCTCTTTAAAAATTAATAACACTTTTATTAACGATTACTTTGTAACGATTCTTTGGCATAATATTAACAATGCTTCAAGTTAAACAGCCAATACCAAATAGCCTCAGGGCCACAGGGTGTTTCAAAATTGAAAATGAATTGTAGCATCTTTAAAAGGTTAAAACTCGTTTTTTCAAATGGAATAGCCTGTATATTTTTATGGCATTTGATTAAGTTTTATGTTCTTTTTCAATCGCGTATAACATTCCCTGTAGCTAAAGTTAATTCTTTTCGAATTATAGGTAATTCAGTATCCAAAAACTTGTATTGCAAAATAACATATATGATAGTAACTTTAGAATTTTAGATAAACTACAAGTAGCAAATCATATTCAGATACTTACTATTCCTTAATAAATGTACTTCAGAATGTATTACGTCAATGGTATTACTATCATATATCTTATTTTAAATAATACAGGTTTTAGGATACTGAATTACCTATAACTCCAAAAGAATTAATTTCAGCTATAGGGAGTATCATACGCGATGGAAAAAGAACTTAAAACTTAATCAAATGGCATAAAAATATACAGGCTGTTCCAATTGTAAAAAACGAATTTTAGCCTTTTAAAAATGTTACAATTCATTTTCAATTTTGAAACACCCTGTATAATATAACGAGGACATTTGGTATTGGCTGTTTAACTTGAAGCATTGTTACAATTACGCCAAAGAAACGTTGCAAAGTAATCGTTAATAAAAACGTTATTAATTTTTAAAGAGAACTAGGCACCTAAATTAATTTTTTTTTTTTAAGTGGAATATCTCGAAAACCGCTCAATTTTAGTATGTGGTCTGTACGAATTTACCCTATTTTGTACCGGGGAATCTGAAAATACGACGATATACAGGTTGTTCCATTTAAAATGACAAAATTATATAACGTACAGGTAAAACTAAACACCCTGTATATTTTAGAATAATTTTATGGTGTAGAGTACTCGACTCCAAACAACTTTTACTTGAAACATTTTTTAATAAAGTGAATAGGTAAGGCGTAATAGACTAACCCCCGATAATTGGCACATCCGGCATTTATACAGGGTGAGTCATAACGTAGGGAGGAGAGGGAGGGTAGTAATATAAGATCAAAATAAATATTTTTTATTAGTAAACTTTTGATCAAAGATCAGTAACAAGAAAGTTGCATCAGTTTAAAATTTTTAAAAATTAACGCCTACTTTTTGGCTACCACTGTTTTTTTTTTTTTTTTAATTTAAGCATTTTAAAAACAATTAAATAGCTGCTACTTTTATGTTTTTAAATTTTTTTAATTTCCATTGTATAAATAACAATCAGATATCTTCAATTTAATTTTAAAATGTCAGTTACTAGCATACTTTGTACAGAATGTTCATTAATCGACTTAATTTTAACTTGCTGTAACTTTCTGGTTACTGTGTTTTGGTCAAAAGTTTACTAAGAAAACATATTTATTTTGGTCTTCTCCTACTACCCTTTTAGTCTCCTCCGTACGTTATGACTCACCCTGTAGTTTATATCAAGGAATATAAACATTAAACGTTTAAAAACGTGTTGCATGCGTTAAAATAAACAAAATTGTGAGAAAGCAAGAAAATTTCCATCCTTGGTGCAGTTGTAGAAGAAGAACTTACAAAATGTTGTGAATCAGATATATAAGTGTGGACGAAAAAATGAGGGATGTGGAAAGAGAATGTGCAAATGTTGCTAAGGAAATTCTTTGCACCAGAAGCAGGGTGGAAGAAATGGGTTGAGTTAGAAAGGGTAATGGATGGATGGAGTATATTCAGAGGTACGTTAAGAGTTTATAACGTGTGTCTGCAAATGATCGTACGTGAATTATATTGGTATCATGGACTCTATTTATTTATTGTTGCTATACACGTCCACTGGGGCACGGGGGGGGGGGGACATGGGAATCGAATAACATAGATATTCTCGCCGTTGCGTATGTTGGGTATTAATTAATGGCAACCGAGCGCACGAGAGCGTTCATTCAGCCAGTCACAAATTTTACCGCCCATACCTATGGAGCACCATTAAATGTATGCCAATGGTGAATGCTACCAGCCTGACACAGGAGAAAATCGAACCCGAGACTCCCGCATGACAGACCACCATCCAACCAGCCAAGCCACTTCGGGCTGTGCCGGTGGTGTAAACAGTAAACATTGACTGTCAAACTGCAAAAACCTCAGCGTTAGTAACTTAAAGTGGAAACATTGCAGGGATGGCAACTTAAATATGTACTTTGTTTCCGATTGAATAGTGATTGTATTGATTGATGCCATGCCACTTTGATTTCTCTATATTGGCTTTTTCGATCTTCCACATTTTTCATCCTCTTTAAAAAAAAAGGATATCTGGAATAAGCTAGATAAAGAAAGCCTTTCTTTCTTTAATTGATTGACGAAAAGGATACTTGAAATTTTAAATTAAGAAATAATAAAATTTAAAAGTTTCGTTAGTTATCGTCCACCTAATAATGCCATAGTATGATAAAACAATTTTAGTGTGAAAAATAAAACATTGAAACCTACGAATTTTATTATTTCTTTACTTTCCTTTCATTCTTATTCTATTTTATTCTAGTTTCTCTTCCCACTTTATTTCGAAATTTTGCGACAATCCCAAAATTCACACATAGGACAATTTCCGTGAATTAATTATCCGTTTAATTAATCCTCCAACTACAACAGTTTATGCGAATTATTAGCTCATATAACGTCGTTTATGTGTTTCGCGGCACCTGCATGCATCAACATTTCGTCGGCATTACAAATACAGCTTGTAATTCAGTTTACGACTTGTTTTACAAGTCCGTCGGTGTATTTTATAAATATTAATAAATACTGTCGAATACGTTGGCATACATTTAACTATCTGACATTATATTCGTCGCTAATACACCGACGCAAAAGTGCTTGTTACGATCTCATATTACTGTTGAATTAACTTTTTGAACGTTTAATTGCCCTTTTTTTGTTTAAATTGGTGTTTGGATTAAACAGCTCTGTATTTGCTCCGCACGTCGATTCCTCACGCACACAATTGGTGAAGTCGTACTTGACTTGCTGTCCATGTAAACAAATGACTGTTATTATGCGTGCGAACGATAAAATACCCGCCTTTGTGTACACACTATCCTGGCGCCCTTACATTTATTTGCACATATTAAATTATTAGATATTAAAAATGAAAATGCACGCTCGACGGCGCAAAACGTTTCGTTTCGTTATTCATGAATTACAAGTCAATTGCATGCGATGCGATGCGATGGACGCGAATTATACTTTGCATGTTCGAATCGCAAATCGACCCGATAAATATTCGCGTTGCACTGTACGCACCCACGCACGATAGGAACACAAACGGACCATAAGATAAAATTTATTTTGACAGTTCGTCAAGATTCGCCACGGTGTAATTCCAAGGCGGTCGTCGCGCAACGAGATTTTTTCGAACGCGAAGTGAACGCCCGTGAATAAGAAGACAATTAAAATGCCACCGCTCCAAACATGGATATGTGTGACGGTCTGCTTTTCAGTTTTGGCGAGAGGATGCAATTCCGAAGGCGATTATTACAAAGGTAAGTCGTCGTCACGAGGACGTTGTGCTAAGTTTACCCGCGAAATTTCACGTTTGAGTTGAAAATGTGCGATTGCTCGTATGATCAAGGAGGTTTGACAATTTTATTTTGGAAATTGATGCGCCCGTCTCGATTACAGTTTTCAAGCTGTGATTTATTAAACACATCCCTAAAATATTTAATTTAATTTCACCGGTAAGATCAAGCAGATTCCAAACTGTAAATTGCGTTGAACGCCATAGCGGTCCATAAATTAATGTCGAATACAAGAAATTATTTATTTTAATGTTGTCGTAACCTTGATGTGCTCACCGGCCAATTATACATTTAATTTATAAAGATCGCCTTCTTGTACACTATTTCTACAACTATAAAACTGAATCTGACTTTTAAATCTAATAACTAATAAGATGTAGTTATTATGGGCGTCGCCAAAAACAGCCACCGATAATCCCTATAATCCGGTTTAAGCTTAAGTCTCTAAAAGGTATAGTCGAAAACAGCCACCTCATTTTTGTGCAAAAAATGGTACTAGTTTTTTTTAGAACAACAAATGAAGTGCAACTGGCATTGAACAATTATAAATACAGTGACAAACCGCAGTGAAATCTTTTTATTAGTAAATGACTTTTCCAGAAACATTATCGTGTTTTCATGTCAAACGAACTTGCGATTTCTTTGTGATATAGAAGCGATATACAGGTTGTTCAAAGTTATCTGCGCACTATTGCTATCTTCGTTATTTTTCGAGCTACAGAGTCGGTTAAATTAGCAAAGATGCAGTGATTTTTCC
>JAFFZR010003525.1:0-19822 GCA_018397195.1 Lethrus apterus
AAGTAAATGAGTATCAAAGCAAGCAGTTCGAAAATGCGACTGGCAATTGTTTTTTGAGTATGCCATTGTAATCAGTAGAAAAAACTACACATTTTTGATGTATTGACCAACACTGTAGCTTCTCTAGTAACGAAGTTATCCCATGTGCGGTGACCTGTATTAATGTCGTCGTAGCTCTTTTGTTTTTCATTTCTGGGTTATAGTAGTATAAGAAGATTTTGTGCAAAATTTCATTTTCTACCGACTGCTACATAAATATAGCATTCCATTAAAAAAAATCTAATTATCTGAGTTGGCTCTGAAATGTGATGCGCAATTGTTTTTTTGTGTGGACCGTTGTAATCAGCGGAAAAATCACTGCATCTTTGCTAATTTAACCGACTCTGTAGCTCCAAAAATAACGAAAATAGCAATAGTACGCAGATAACTTTGAACACCCTGTATATTCTCTGAAATAATCGCCAATTTTAATTTTGCTGAGCAATTTTAAAAAAATGTGCACACTTCAATGGCATGAATCTAGTTTTTAAATTGATGAATTTTTAAACAGATTTATTCAAAGAAATTAAATTAAATAAATTAATTTAAACAGAAGAGAAATTATGAAATATATATATACTTCAATCTTCTAAAACTGTACATTACCATAGAGCAACCTTTCTGACATTTTTCTGTTTGAATATAATTTTCCCTTTATTATTAATTTTCTTCATTCATTAAATTAATTGGCAAAGATTAATTTGTTTGTTTTACTATTAATCAATTTTTTTAATTTGAATTATCAAAGGACTACTTTTCAATAATAGGATTAGTATCCTCTTGCGTGATTATAATATTATTGAAGCCGTTTAAGGAGGATTTTGAAAGGTTAAAGATATGCTATAATAATAGCACCGAGTGATAAATTCCAGTAAATGTGTGGAGCTGAACTTTGGCAGTTTCATAACGAATCATTTTCATAGCTCCATAACTTCCTTGTTATCTTCTCTTTTGTTTTGTACGCCATAGTTTAAGTTTGGTATGTCTTTTATAATTATTTTGTTCAACACAAAAATACAACGAATTTGTTTTACATCAGAAGTGAAGATTTTCAAAACTCGATATATTTCATATGCTAATTCAATTATATTAATGAATAAATAAAATAAATTCTCTAACCAAGAATGTAATTTTCAAAATTTTAATCAAAATTGCACATTTTTTACACTAGACATTTTTTATTACTATTAAATTTACTAATTAAGTCAGTAAATTTCAAGAAAATTTATCTCATCATTTTAATGTATACTGACTCATTAATTGTCAAACTTAATCACGACATGCTTTCAATTATAATAACAAGTGAATATTTAAATGATTATCGATTTTATTGCCAGATAAAAGGTCTTTCTTTTATTTTTTAAGTTAATGAACTTTAGGGACGAAGCACGTCTAGACGTTTTGTTTCTATGAATATTCAATTAAAAAGTATTCATCGCACCGTCTAGACCGTAGGTTTTATTAATCAGAAAAGAGATTTGATTTCACTGATTGATTTTTGCGCCTTTTAAAATAATATCTGTGTAAATACAACACGAAATGATTTGCTAAAATTACCGATATTAATCCTCGAGAGAGAATATTTAAATAGGAAATTATATGTTTTGTGCCTTTAGACAAATATAAATAATAAATAAACAATGAAGTTTAAAATGCTACTCATTTACACATTTAAATAAGGAAATAATTAACACCCCCGTTTTCAATAATAAATAAATTGGTTAATTTAAAATAACGCTTTCGATTATAAAACGTTTATTACAAATTACAAATAGACAAAATAGTCCGTAGTATTTGCGAAAAGCAGTTTTAATTTTCCGTCATTTTTCACGTTCAAACGTGAATTTGAGCATTCGTTATTGTTTATGAGTTTATTGTAGCGTCATACAGCTGACGAGATTTGCGTAAAATGCTGCACATGTGATTTATAATTGAAATAGCAGCCCTTTGTATATGAACAATGAAGTTATTAATTTTCTGTAACAGCAGGTTTGATGTGAAAACATGTTTAATCACGCGGGAAACTACTATGAAATAATTATTGAATATATTTTTTTTTAATTTATATTTTAATTTATATTTAATTTTGAATAAAACCGAGCGTTATGGGGGGTTTTCATTGTGAAATTATTTATTACAAGCAAATATATTAAAAATATGCTAAAGAATATATTACGTAATTATGTAATGTTATTATAATACAGTTTCACACTCAAAATCCCAATTGTTCAAACCGGAACAACGGGGTCCGAGTAAATCGCTATCTCATAGGAGCCAGCACGTCTGGCTTGTCTTTTATTTGCCGCATCGTGAAATGTATCCGCGTTAGCTATTTTCAGGAAGTTTCAGGCATATCTTTGAAAAATCGTCTAAAATATTTATTATTTTTTTGGATGAAATGTACGGTGGTTAAGTGAATTTCTTATTTAAGTTTCACATCGGAATTTATTTGTTAAAGTTGCACGTATTAATGCGCAATATGAAGTAATGAATATGTAATAGGATTTTCGTTTGATACCGAAATGCATTTGCTTCGCTATATATTTGTTTTTTTCATTTCTACTTGTTAAATTACGTTTCCAATTTTTGAGTTTTCAAACGACCATTTTTCCAACACGAAACGAAAATTAAATATTCAAGTAAACTCGCCTTCTGTTTTCATAAAATCACATAGGAAAATAGATTTTTATAATCCATTTAAAAAATGATTGCTGTAGTTTAAACGTACAAATTTTTGCTCTACGTTTAATTGCATGTTTCGCATTTAAGGCTTAAAGGAATGTTTTTTCGTTTATTTTTCATTGTTATCTATTTTCAGATTTATTTTCGTCTATTTTCAACACATATATAAAAACTGAAAACTGAAATATAGTTTCACACAAATACGTCAATACGAAGAATTAAAGTTATACTTTATGGTTAAATAAATAACACAACATAACATTTGTAGTTTTTTACGAATTATGTCAAAAAAAATAAAATTGATTGGTTTTGAAAATTCGACTATTATACGGCGTGTCCCCGAAAGGTCTGTACAAAATAATGACACATATTCCTGAGGCCAAAATAGGACGATTTAACCCAACTTACCTCTATTCAAAGTTGCTTCGTTTAGCCGCTAGAGGGATACAAATTTTCTGAAAAGAAATCGTTTTTTCGACAAAACTTTATAACGCTTCTCGCGATTGGGACCAAATTTGGTATGTGGATTTGTACTAAAAGAAAGCATTATTTGACATGTTATTTTCTCTTCTGCGTGTTTTGTAAGTGGTCAAAAAATGGTCATCCACAACTTAAGAAGCTCATAATTTTTTTGTTATTATATGAATAATAATAACCGTCCACACAAACTAGAAATTTTAATTAAATCAACGAAAAAAATTAACAACAAATGTTCGAATATACCGCCTTCTGAATGCTAAGATTAACACGTCGTAAAAAATTGAACTGGACTCTTCTCATTTCTCTCTCTCATTTCTCTCTCTCATTTCGACATCGTTTTTTTTTTTTTTTTAATTTATTATTGCGGCAGCAAATCCAAAATGCAGTAGACTAAGAAACGATGTCGAAATGATGAGAAGAGTCCAGTTCAATTTTTTACGACGTGTTAGTCTTTGCATTCACGCAGAAGGCGGTATATTCGAACATTTGTTGTGATTTTTTTTGTTGATTTAATTAAAATTTCTAGTTTGTGTGGACGGTTATTATTTTTTTCTGCCTAAACTATGAGAAGTGACGAAATGGAGCAAAAGACAAGAAATGTAGGTAATATATGTGTCTATCAGCAAAAAAAGTTTCAAAATTATTCATCTAATAACAAAAAAATTATGAGCTTCTTAAGATGTGGATGACCATTTTTTGACCACTTACAAAACATGCAGAAGAGAAAATAACATGTCAAATAATGCTTTCTTTTAGTACAAATCCACATACCAAATTTGGTCCCAATCGCTAATAGCGTTGTAAAGTTTTCTCGAAAAAACGATTTCTTCTCAGGAAATTTGTATCCCTCTAGCGACTAAACGAAGCAACTTTGAATAGAGGTAAGTTGGATTAAATCGTCCTATTTTGGCCTCAGGAATATGTGTTATTATTTTGTACAGAGCTTTCGCGGACATCCCGTATTTTAGCAGTCGAATCCAAAATGTCCCAACTAAAACCATATCCCATGTAACCTAATCTAATAGAAGACCTATTCTGCAGTTTCTTTAATATTCTTTTTTGTTTGATTATAGAATATTTTTTTCTAATAAAATGTAGGGTTTTTGACAATAAAAGTAACGTTTTCACGAAAAACGAATGTTTATTTATTTTATGTCCTCTTAATTTATTTTTGTTTGATTTCAAATTCCTCAACTAACTGTTTCTTTCTCGTTCGTTTTCTTTTCTCAACTATTTTTTGTTATTAACTATACGGCATTTTTATGGAAACCCAGTTACATTAAAAACAACAAATAAGCTACATTAGTATTATATTTTTGGTTATAAATATGTAAAAGAAATTAAAATTTGTGATAAAAATTATGAATGAAAGGGAAAACCTAAGACTAAACTATGTACGTAAGCTTTGGAAAATTTAAAATTTATAGGCAAAGCGAATAAACCGCAACTAAACAATTTATGAAAAAGAAGTTATAGTTACACCTGAAGATCAGAAAATTAGAGTATTTTTTTTGGTCGTTCCTCATTTAACCTCGCCATGATGGTTCGTTATATAGTTTCGTTATCTCTTCATTTTTTCTTCTCGTCCATTGTTCACCTATTTCTTCCCTCTGTGTGTTCTTCTTCATATTTTTCTTTTAAAAATCCTTTGCAAATTTCTCATCTTGCATGCCATATATATTTTGCGATCTTAATAATATCTTGTACACCTTTTTGTGTACAATGTTGCTTGAGCTAAATACATGTGCATTTTGTACCTTTAGTTAACCTGTTAAAGATATCTTCGCATCTATTGGTAATTATGTGATGATTGGTCTAGTGGCTTAGTCAAGGTGAGTAATCTCAAGGTCTAAGGTTCAAATATTGGTTACGGACATTGGAATTTTATTTCATAGATGAAGTTTACAATGTTTCTAACTTCGAGTTGGCCTTCCAACCGACCATTCTGATTTTCAATGTTTCCCTAATCCTTGGAGCATTCTGGAATGGTTTCTAACAACTGTAAGTCGGTCGTGGCCGCAACCCGAAGAAAACACTCTGTAATTGGGTTCGACCTGTTGAGGTGGCAGAATAGAAAAGGGTTAAGTAAAATAAATAAAAATAAATAAATAAATTACTCCCAAATATCGGAACTTGTCAACATTATCAAAACGATGTAATTATTTGTAAGTAAGCTGTCTGTATATTTCCTAGTTGATCATTAAGCACCATATATTTTGTCTTCTCCTCGTTAAACTCTCATCTTTCTAACTTTTTAACTGCGTAGATTTTAGATTTTAATAATAATCCCATTTGTGGACCATTTAAATTATATATAATGTTGAAATTTTGTGGCGCACTCGACAATAGAAACATGATAAAATGCTTTACGAAATGTTTTATTTCTCATTGTGAATTACATTCACATTGTCGAGCGCAATATATTTATATGTTTATGCAGTTTAACGTCAGATGCAAAGGACTTTGTATGTACGTTTATAAATTCACCACCGCAGCATAATTTTGCTTACAGCACAATCTGTTGCTGGAATAGTGTAGACTTAATATTTACTGCGGACGATGCGGTACAACGGATTAATGTCAAACTTCACGGTCTACGGATCATCTGTAATAGTAGCTTCATGAAACTTCACAGAAACATTCTTATATTTTCTTTTATGGTTTCATTGTATGATATTTTAAAACTCGATTCGTTTTTTTTTTTTAATATTTTGTTCCCATTTTTATAACGCATATTATTTCGTTTAATGCAGTTTATTTTACTGAAAATTTTAATTTTCACGATTAAACGAAGCCAAGAAACTCTTTATTACATCCAATCTTATTTGATTATTATTCGTCAAGTTTCTACAGCCTCATTGTCTTGAGTTCGATAATTTAAACTGGGGCGAAGTTTAAAGTTAATCAGATTTAAATACCCAAATTTAAGACAAAAGTCATTTAAGTTTCGTACGTACGGATCAAACATCTAAATAACTTGCGTGTAATGTCATCGTTATTATGAGTCTAAAACGTTGGGATAATTTCGTTAATTTATCAGTTTAGTGTTTTGCTGCACGTGGCAGTATTGCTTTGCTTGTTTCGTGACAAAGCCTAATGGAAACGTCGCGCAGAGGAAATTAAAGATACACAAACGGAATTTAAATGTTTCTTGTCGTATTTAACGTCGTTGATGAGAAATTGTACAAAATAAAAGTTTAAAAGAATATCCGATAATAAATGAACATAATTTAAATGTATTGAATTTGTAGGTATCAATTGGTAATTATCTACAAGTTAATTTTAGCTGGAAACACAGAAAGAGCTTTCGAATAATTCAAAGAGCAAACACAAAGTTTAGTTCATTGCTGTGTTGGAGAATTAATGTTCCGTGGTAAATACGAGCTCCGTTCGCCAGTCTACCATCTACTTTAAACGCGATTATTTTCATTTCCCAAGACTTTTATAAAATCTTTCTTAATATAATGGGTGCCTTTTTTTATTTTTAAATTTTACGAATAATACAAAATAATTTAAGGAAATAGATTTAAAACCTTTGATTTCATTCGTATGGTAATAGAAATCACGACCTGTTGAAACATTGCTTTTTCAAGTAAAAATGCATTGTAGATTTAATCTTAAATGCCATGTAAATACTAATATAAATTTCAAACATTTTGCTTCAGTGATTTAAAATCAAGCAAGATGAATTGGATCTCCACGGCGAAAATGCAAGTCATTTATCTTTCACGTTATCAGCATGCAATTCAATTAGGTTTACATGAAAATTCTTTAAAGTTGATACTAATCCTAATAATCTGATGCATTTATCGGAGAATAAGCTAAAGTTTCTCAAATTCCCAAAGACAAAGCGTGATTAAGGGTGGAAAGCTTAATTTAAATGCTAATCATATAACTTGAGATACTTCCTACGAAATTCAACGGGGTTTGTTTTATTAATAGGTGATGACGCCGTACACGACACCAGATCCATTCTCCGTCCATTTTTTCATCTATTTATGTGTTATACATTATTTTACTCATTTTGTGATAATTTTCGTGCATTTCGTAACTGATGATCTGTCGCTTGAAAGCTCTATTAAGACCCATATATGAAATTATGACATTTGTGTTTGTTTTTCGTTGCAAATTCTAGTTATAATTCCGAATAATGAATATCACATATTACTCAGGATTACATGGATTATTATCAACGAGGCGGTCAGACATTAAACAAAGAACTAATTTATTGCATGTAAAATCGATGTAATGCATAATCGACTTACAATTTGGTAAGAAATTGAAACTATGAATAGGACATGCGAAAGGCGTCAAACATTTTGATTAATGAAGGCAATTATAGTTGCAAAAACGAACGCCTATTGTTAAAATTTTTATTATTATTATTATTTATAAAAAAAAAACGTTTTCCTGTAAAATGTAAAACTTTCAGTAAATCCGATAAAATGCACAAAAAAAAGAACAAAAATAAGAACGTCTTGAGACAAAAATTTTCATATGAATAGGAAATATTTTACATAATTCGCTTGTCCACAAAGAAAGTCCCATTGAAAATTCCAAATCCCTATAGTTTTAGCATCGAACTGAAGTTTTCAATGTCTTCTTACACAGGACTAGACAGTTAGTCACGCTATACCATTTACAAGTAACGAAAGAGTTTCCGTTTTCTTAAATAAGAGTTTATGGGAAACTTGGGTGATAAGTTTTCCTCGCGAATTAAATACATTTTGCCGAAGTTCTTGTAACACAGCCGAGTTATCATGGCAGGTCGTATTAATACAGTTTCGAACTTTTATGTTTTCGTAAAATGAAATTTTTGTAGCTTGTAACTTCTGATAATTTACTTTCGTATATAATCATGTAATTATAAAATTGATCTTAAAAGAAACTTTATGAAAGAGAAATATTGTTCGTGGAAATTTGATCTGAAATTTCAAATTAAATATACTCATCTGGAATCATAATCAAACTAAATTGGATATTTGAGCCATAGAAGAATATTTCTATCTTTAAAATATATAGGCGACATTCACAAAAAAAAAACTTCAGTCCGTCAGTTAAAGCAATCTTTCAGTAGATTTCGCAATCTACTAAGAACAAATTTTCCGCATTACTGAGGATAAGTTCCCCATTTTTAAGCATTCATAAGCTTTTCAGAAAAATAGCCACTCAGACGTGCATACATATCGAGGAACGTAGATGCATTCGTGTATAAAAAAAATTAAAATATAGAAACGTGGAAGGAAAGAATTTGTTATTTACGATTTGGTTACATTTACGTTTTTATTAGGTACTAAATAACAATTAATTTATTCACAGATATTAAAAGACAAATAAAATATAACCATGCTATTTTAAGTTTGGAATTTGTCAAAAATTGATGATGATGACGATTAGAAGAAGAAAAAGTTGAAAACGACGAGTCGATATTACGAGTGGAAATATTTATGAACCATTTCAAGAAATTCGTAGAAGAATCAAAAATTGGAAGTATTGCACAAAATACTGCAAAAATGAAGGCAAAAAAGCTATATTCTCTTTCAGTTTATTTTATAAATATTTTGTTGGACATAAAATTGATTTTCTTAAGTATTAATTGTATTAGGTATTAAAGGATTCTATTTTATTAGTCATTTCACTTGAAGCCCTTATCATACAAAAAATTTTCCACGTTTACCACATTTTATCAGAAATATCTCGACTTTAGTCCCAAATTGTACGATAATGTGCCATAAATTGTCTTTTTTTTGCAAACATGCTAAATTCATTAGAAAAATGCTAGTACGCATGTTTAGAAGCAATTACTTATTTCCAAGAAAGATATTTAATGATTTCGATAACATAGCGACTATTTTTTTTTATAAATGAATAATTAATATTAAAGTTAAAAACCTTTTTTACAAAAAATTTGTTAAAATTTGTTTAAATTTCAAAATTATTTTTCATTTTAAAAACATTATTAACGTACCGTTCTGCAGACGTTCGAAGACTCATAGAAAATTTCGGGATAATTTTAAAAATTCAGTTTAATAATTTTAAGCAATAATTTAATCATTTACATGATTAGTTAAAAAAAATTATTTTAAAAACGTTACCATCCTGCAGTTCTGGACGCTTTTTAGCACTAATAAAAATTTTGATTAAAAAATAACACTTTATATGGGGGAAATTCAGTCAAAGCTTCATTTACTACAAACGTATTTAGTACTTGGAGTGGATGGATCCTATTCGGTTATCCTTTCATGTTATTTAGTTAACGAATCTTATTTAATGTTTTCTTGAACAGAATTTCAATCGATTAAATCTGCGAAAGCAATTTATTTAGTTTTATTTATTAATGCGGTCGTTTTGGAAAATCGATTTTAACCGAGCGTACACGACACATTGATATAATTCAATTACTGTGCTTTTATTCTGGCACTCAACCTGAACATTTTTAAAAAATTTTGTTTTATTATTAATAGAAAATATTAAAGTGTGAGTATTTCAATTTGAATTGATTTGAATACAATCTACATGTTTGTCAGAGAGTTAATTTTCTCGAAATGAATTATTCAGTAATTCACACGTGTATTTACTAACGAGGTGTACATACAAGCAATTAGAGTAATATCGACGAAATTCGGATTATGTAAATCAGAAAAATTGAAACATAAACCAGTTACAGCAAGAAATAATCAGTTGATCGGATGTTAAGTACGTTGAAAATTTGAAATTTGCTATTATTTAATAAATATTAATACTTAATCCTGTATAATTAGTATCTATAAGCCTCAAAAAGTATTCATTAATATTTTTATTTGTTTTTCTCATTTCATACATTCCTGATAATAAAATGAAATGATTTTTTAAAATTGAAAAAAATTTAATTTCATCTGCACAAAAAACCATTATAACTTTCTGTATTGAGTCTCGTGCGGTTTTCCTCAATGCGTTTACTAAAAAAACTTAATTAGACTTTTCCCTTATACGAAATCTTTGTACCGTACAGCTATTTATTTATTTGCCAGGCGTAGTCGTTCTGATAATTTTTAATTACGTCCAGGACGATTAAAGAAAGCAGAAAAATTGCTTTTGTGGCAAACGAAGGTTAAATTTAGAAGGATGTCTTCTAATAAAATTTCATTCGTGTTCATTTATTTAATGAATTTTTTTTTTGAAAAATTTGAACATCGTCCATTTATATCTGTGAAAACCGAAAAAATTGAATTGATAATTCTAAGTGATTATTACTTTCAGTCTGAACAAAAGCTTGAGAAAATAAATCATTTTTATTAAATTAGTTGATAAAAAATAAAATTCTATATTAATGCAGGATAATTTATTTATTTACAGCATATTTTTCAACATGTCATACATAATTAATTTTTTAATGGCATTTTGACAAGTAGATATGACTTTCGTCTAATTTTGAAATAGAATTCGCGCTATTTATGTACATTTTATAAGCAAAATTTTTATTTTCCACAAAAGTTGCTTGTTTTTAGACATAGAGTCCAATTTTTCTAACACCAAAGAACTAAATCGATATCATATAGCGAAATAGGACAAGATATACATTTTGAAGAACAATGAAAGCACTAACTAACTTTTACAGTTAACATATCTACGATGCGTATGAAAAATACATGTGAATTATTTACAGCGTATCTTAATCTTAAAAATAAATAACAAAATACAGTGAAATACAGTCTTTTTTGTGTATGTTCATAGAGAGCGTTTAAATTTTCCCCGTGATGGCTACAATTTATGAACGTGACTAATTTAACAGCTATAACGATTAATAAATTAAATACTACTAATTTGTAATGTTGTTTGCAGTTTTACTGCAGTAGGAATATGTCAGAAAAATGAAAATTTATTGCATTTTCTTGGATCTATCGGTTTTGGAAAAATAAATAAATTACTTACGTTATATTTTTTGATTTTGTACACAATATTGAGTAATAAGATATAAATGAACAAACTTATTTTCCTGTTAAGAAAACTGCAGTAATTGTTTTAAATTTCAATCCTTAACTTACCTTAACTACATTAACAAGTACTATTACTATTAAAGACAGATGTGAAATTTATTACAGGCGAATGTTGTATCATTTTACCCTGTGTGCAATTTTCTTTCAACGTTCATATATTTGCCATTACATTTGACTAGAATTTATACACGATTTATATTGGTCGTTCATTTTCTAAATCCTACCAAATCTATACATTACCAACGCGCAATCTTGGCTTCAGTGTAATTTCTCGACCGATATTTTTGTAAATCGACTGAAGTCCGCAAACTGTCTTAACCCAGAAAAAAAAATTATAGTGATACTCTGAGACATTCAATTAGTGGAATATTCATTGAATTAATATAAAAACTAAGATATTCTGGTAACTTGATATAAAATTCATTCATTTTCAAAGGTGATTATTTTATTAAATTACTACATATTAATAAATTCCGTCCATTATTTCTTCTATCCATCATCTGTTTTAACTTTCTTTCAATATTCATATTCTTTATTTGTTCTATGCTATATTATTTCCCTAGTCTATCACGAATCTCTTTCTTTTCGGTTTCTATTTAGTGCTAATATCCAAAGTGTTGTAGTATTCATATAACAATTTTAATACGTAAGAATATGTAATATTTTCTGTAATTTTCAGAAAAGAACTTGGTTTTAACAACATACCAGCAAGAAATATTAACTAAAGCCAAGAAAAATCTTTCCTACTAAAGTTTAAAAATCTGACGAAGTACTCATCCGTTCCCAATCGGTGCTGGGAACGGACATCTGCGTTGTATATGCGACCGCATTTGTGTCCTTATTGGTCCTGTTCGCTGGATAATAAACGCATGGAGACGGACTCGATGCCCTACTTCGATTCTTCCGGTTTTCCCTAACTGTTCCGTTCAATCTGATTGTAGTTCCATTACGGCTGATGTTTGTATTATGTCTGTGCAGTCGTAGACTCTGTCGGTCGCCACCTCCGTTCGAAATGAAACTGTCGTCGTGCGTCGTGGCTCCCTCCGGCGAATCTCTACCGCCCGAAGTCGAGAAGAAGCCGTGCGAGCAAAATAACACCAAAAATAACCGCTTGAATTTCTCACCGAACGTCACATAAATGAGGAAATTTACGCTGGAGTTGATGGTTACTAGTAAATTGCTGGTTTTAACCATGTGGTCGTATATAATCGGGTCGACGAGGCTTGGAAAACATTCCGTTATGTTGACCATCATTGAAAGGAAATTACAGGCGAAAAATACTATAACGACGCAAAGTAGCATCGTCGCCAGACCGATTTCTCTTCTTTGCACCCTCGATAAACGTTGTCTTTCTTTGTTCGCCTTTCTTACCTGAAACAATCACAAATCGATGATTAAATTTGATATATTGGTCTTAACTTTCTTAAAGAAAAAAAAATCATTTAAATCTTAACCAAAGGGAATATTTAATAAATTATTACAATAGCTTCTACTTAAGAGTTAATTTGACAAGAGATTTTATGTTGTTTCTCTCTACATAATTTTAGTTGGATTATATCCTATGAAAATTTAAAAAAAGAATGCAGAAAAAGTGTTTCTTTTACTGAAATAGAAAAGAAAAAATTCCTCAAACAGCAATCAGTTTCTTGCGGTAAAAACCTTTCCAGTACGAACATTAATTTCTTAACGAAACCTACCCATTATTTCAAATTATGAACTATTTTAAACTACTTTTTCTCGTGGTTGTCAACTTTTAATAACAAATTTTGAAAAGGCTCTCCAGTAATAAACCCACGAATGAAAAAAATTGGACAGTAAATAAATACTGGGCATCATTTGTTAACGTCGTATATAACATGTTTTTTTTTTATATAGAATGTTACTCTTTGCTATCTAAGAAACAATCCGTTTTCTGCAGAACGTTTGACACAAAACACACCAATCTAATCGTGGCGATACATCATACTTACATGTGGGTGACCCTACGTCACTTGAAATATTGTCGGGACTAACTTGTATCGTAAAATATACTCGTTCTTTACCATCGGAATGTGTGAAAATGTCAAATGTGTTTTATTAGTACGTACTTTCTGGAATTGTGTTTTTGTTGGTGACAGAAAAAGTAATCGTTACATTTCAAGTTGTAATAAATAAAATAATTCATTGTTGACATCATTTACAAATTATTGTATTTTTTTGGCTGGAATTTTCTTAATTTGTTTTCTCATACAAATAATTCAACAGGGACAACAGGTATCATCCTTTTATTTTATATTTAAAATTTCATTCATGTGTTCTTTATACAAAGTGAACAAAGAAAATGTATGTGTCAAGCATTTTTATCATCATTCACTATTAAATATTTAAAAAATATTTTTCTTAAACTGGGAAATATTCACTAAATTTCTTGGCAAAAGCTTTAGCTTTTCTGCATTTAGAAGTACGTTCATATAGATTTGTTGTAGTTTCGTTGAAAATTGTTAGAAAAACTGAAAAAATGAAACTTGATATTTGTAAATTGTTTTATACTTTGTTACTTTTACTTAACTTTTTGATTCGGCCAAATCTGATAAAAGTATGTAAAAATATACGTGAAAGCGACGCCTGTCTATGAAAGTGCGCAAAACTCGAATCGCAAAGTTCTTTTTTGAAAATCTTTGCATGCATTAATTTTATGTTACAGTCCTTCACGTAAACTTGAAAATATAAAAACCGATGTATGCGAAAAATTTCCCGCGAAGAAAATGTTTGCCGAACGAAAATTTAATATCGGACATCTTTTAACCCGAGTAATGACTGGACAATTTTTGAACGTACAAATATTTTTCAGAATAAGCGATGAAAAAGCAATGTGTTTAAGCTCGTTAAACGAAGACGTATGAAATAATGCGTATTTGAACGAACCATAATTCTTTTTTTCGCGAAAACATATTATTCAATGATAAATGTGGATTAAAATTCAAATAATTTTCATGCGAATGCAAACGCTGTCTGATTTATTTTACCGAGATGACGTCATAGCAGCACATATTTTGAATTTTACTCTTGTCGGTCCTGTAATAAATAATGTGTACGAAACGGCGAAATTAGGTTTTTGAAAACATGCGACTGCCGCTATCCGACTCATTTTAAGTAGTATCGAGTTTGCTGGTGAAATCGGTAAATGCGTTACCATTTTACCGGTTTCACCGGTTTTCAGAAGTGTATTTACCGGCGTGCCGGTTGTCCATGATGCCAGCTACCTGTTTATGCGACGTCAGCGAAGTACATTAGTTAAAATGGATTTTTTATGACATAAACTTCAACTTAAACTTAGCCACGTTCGTTGGTTAAGATAAATATAAACACAATATTTACAGTGTATTTCATAACCTGCTCCAAATCCGGTAAAGCCCCGATACAAATATTTGTTTTGAAAATCCAAATTAATATAAGAAACTGCTAATATTAATGAATTAATGTAGTTGGGCTTACTTATGTTCTTAGAAACTATATGCTTTAAAAATTCTATTCGATCAATTTTAACAATGTCGTTAATAAAATTATAATGAAATCTGAATAGGCATTATATAAGTAAATTATTTTCATTTTACAAAATTTAAACATTTGTCTCCGTAACTTGGTAAGAACAGGACGTTTTAAACCAGACACCAAACACCACATATTTCTGGCTTTCGGTAATATCTGAGGCGTAAATCTTTTGATTTATCATCATCATTCTGAACCTCTTATACCCGAGGGTCAGGATTCTGGATTTCAAGATCTGGAGAATGTGTGGTCCGAAGGCCACGCTAAGCCTCTAACACGGGCCTATTTTAACATTCCTCCAGAGCGTCCCTGCTCCCCATTAGTCCTCAAGCCAGCCGACGGTGTCGATCAGCTTGAGAACAAGGTGATGTGTCGCTTAGCCTGGCAATACTCGGTCAGAAGTCCCCCAGTATGGATTTTCTTATCGATGCGAGCGCCGGGCACTGATATAACACATGTTTCGGCGTTTCATCTTCTTCAAGGCAACCGTGGCAAATGGGGTTGTTTACGACACCCAACGTAAAAACCGAGGGTGTCGAGGTTTTTCTTTTTTTTCCATTTTACGACAATTTCTTTCTGTCTTTGGCCATAATTTTAGCTTTCTCCCACGTCTTTCCCTTCCAAACAGTAATTCTGCAGCATTGTTATTTCAAATTGTTCTGGGTGGCCTTTTATTTTTGCCTATTTTCTTGGCCTGCTCCTGAATACGTGTCGCATCCATTTTTAATTTTGTGTCTCTATTTTGTTTTTTTTTAAGTTTTATTGTTCTCTAATTTCTTCATTTCGTCCTTTTAACTCCTGTAACCTTTAAATACCTCATTTCAAGAGCTTGTAATTTTTTCTTCTGCTTTTCTCTATATGTTAATATTGTAGCATAAATCGTTATATACTGTTAGCTTAGTTGTGTTGGTATTTCTTTTTTGTCCAAAAAGCTATTATATATTGCGTTGTATGTTCTTGTTGCTGTTTTAATATTGTTTGATATTTCTAGCGTACATTTACTACTTAAAATTATCCCAAGATACTTCTCCAATTTTAACGTTAAGTTTTTCTTCATTATTAATTACAACCATCAGCTTGGTTTTCTCCTTATTTATTTTAAATTATATCCATCTTGTATACTTGACCACACCATATATTTTCCAATTCGTTTTTACTTTTCAAAATAAAAACTGCGTCGTCAGCGAATACACAGACTTCTATTCTTATTGGTTGCAAACTCAGATATCCCACTTTGTATTTAGTCTTTCGAGACCAACATTTTTTTAAACTTCATCTAGAACAAGGCTGACCAACTTCATTATATACAGTGAGGTCGTTGGCTGTGGAACGCTACAAATAAAAAAATCCCCGATCATCTGCGGCCAAAATCCTCCGACAGGTCAACTTTTCTTTTTGAACAATTTGTCAATTTTATTTACCCCCACTTTTTTGGTTAATGACGTCATCGCCATTTTTTTAAATGGCTACCTATATTTTTTATTTTTTATTTCGTTAGGGTTTTTAAATCTGTTTTCAACGATATACAATTTTAAATAGGTTACATAAGAAAAAAACTATCAGAAAAGATGCGCGTTCAAAAAGAAAAGTTGACCTATCGGAGGATTTTGGCCGCAGATGATCGGGGATTTTTTTATTTGGAGCGTTCCACAGCCAACGACCTCACTGTATATGATAGACTATTTTTCTTAAAACGTGTCGCGATTACCTACTAAAGATTTATGAGTTATGGGTTGGGTTCGCTCCGTAATTGAAATTCAAAGGAGTACAATTTTTAAAATTTTGGATTAAAGATTCGAGGGTTGTGTGGGTTGGGTTCACTCCGTAATTAGAATTCAAAAGTTAGAGTACAAAGGAGTAATGCCGGGCGGTCGACCAAAAATCGCTTCGCGATCGACTTGTTTTTCCACCCATCTAGGTCAGATAAACAGCAGCGAACTCTATACTCCTCCTTGTCGCACTCCATACTTGTTATTAAAATTTTTCGATATCAAGTTGCATGTTATAATTATATTAGCTTTGTATATAAACTTTTAATTGTTTCTATTATTTCACTATCCTCTAGTTCAGTGGTTCCCAAACTTATTTGGCCTACCGCCCCTTTCCAGAAAAAATGTTACTCAGCGCCCCCTGGAAATTAATTTTTTTTTTATTTTAATAGCAAGTAAACAGAAAGATATATGTATTAATGTTTCTACTTTTTCACCGCTCCCCTGGATCGCTGCAGCGCCCACCAGGGGGCGGTAGCGCCCACTTTTTAGTTATTCCTTCTCTATCAACTTTGCAAATGCCTTCTTTATGATTTGCTGGATGGTAAAAACATGGTCTGTACATTGCGGGCACATCTAACACCAATTGACATCTGCGAGTTGTGTCTCTACGATTTATCGCAGTTTAATTTCCAGTATAATCTCTTACACCTTTGGGGCAAACCATATCAGTGAATTTCCCCTGTAGTTATTACAGTTCTTTCAATATCCTGCTTCATGTATGGCAAGTATAACGTCGTCGCACGATTCCTTTGGTCTACATTTTCTTCTCCAGGCTATGTTTAAAAAGGCCAAAAATTCCTTGTTTCCTCGTGATCGTAACTACTTGATCAATTTCGCATCTACTTCATCCACTGCTTTGCCAATTTTTAATTTCCCAAGGATCTCCTCGAGTTTCATTTCTGTGATGTTTTCTTGCGCCATTGCGTTTCCGAACAATTTAATGTATCGCTCTGATTATGAGTAGTTCATAGAAAAATTCTTCCCAGCTCTTCATTATGTCTTGTCCGTTTGTCAGCAATTTATATAGTTTTAATTCTAGACAAGATTTTACCTCATATTCGTTACTACCTTGTAGAAAAGTTTATGGTTTCTTTGATGTTTTCTTCTAATTTTTTCCGAAATTCCTCCCATGCTTTTTGTGTAGATAATAATAAATACCGATTCGTTCAAAATTTCTCGAGTAACTACGTATTATATAAAGAAAGAAAAAATTTGATCAGTGGATAACATTACTCCCTAAAAGAAACAGCACTCCTCAAAAAGCAAAAGTTTTGGATGTGAACTGAGTAAACGAAGGGCAATAAACTGATTTGTAAAAATGTAAGGGGAAAATGTGTGGGGAAACACACAACTAAGACATATGAGGAAACAGCGAAAACTTGACCGTTGATGTGATCATCAGGTAAAAGTATAAATTAGTTTTAAGAACAATGCATTTTGAAGGAAAAAAATTGGAAATGAAAATTATGTGACAAAATTAAGAATTAATAAATTACTTACTTGTCTATATATAGCCATATTGAGTGTCGTCAGACTAAGAAACGGTATCAAATACACGAATATTAGGTAGCACCAGTTGACATAAACAATTAAATAAGTCTCATTATTCCTCAGCGGCGTCGGTCTCACACAGTACACTGTTATATTGGTTTCTGGATGCCAGTCCGATTGTATTGTGATTTCCCACCATCTTGGAATATTGTACAGCAGCGAAAATACTAAGATGCCTATTACGTATATTCTCGCTCGTCCATAAGTACACAAAGATCGTGCCCTCAACGGAAGACACACGGCCACAAATCGGTCCATGGAGACCATAACCGTCGTATACGCAGAAGCAATTTGCGCAACCATTGCTAAAGGATACACCCACGGTGTTATGTGTGGGTGAACGTTATAATAGAATGTGTACATATATCCAGTATATGGATATACACTTGCTAAGCCAAATAGCAAAATACTGGTGATGATCAAAACGGTGTCGATGCGCGCCAAAACTATCAAGAAATAATTTATGCTCGAACGCATTTGAGGCCTCGAAAGGATGATCATTGATATTATATTGCCGATTATGCCGAACAAACCGAGAATGTTCATTACAACGCCGTTCGTGACGAACCAATATAACACTATTGGTGGATGTTCCGTGCATGGTTCGTAATACGTTTCGTTGTAAATGACCGACGATACATTCAGAAGCTTGATCGATGCGTTCGTCATTTTAAAAAGGTTCACATTAACTTTTCACTTGGCATTTTGTTTGGGCACACAAATTTTTTTTATTTAAACATGGCGTTTTTTTCGTGAATGTTGCCAAGTCTTGTAAAGTAATGTTCTCTGCTGAGCAGCTTTGTTTCGGCGTCGACGGATTTCTTGCATTTTCGTTTGGATTCGTGTTTAATTCGATCTGAAATAAGAAAATATTTATTTAAACATTAAAATAGAATATATTCGATATTAATACGTAAGCTTTTTTAATTTACTAGAAAAATATGATAATGTACAGCGTCAGAAAGTTTCCAAGATGTAGAGAGTGTTAGTAGAGGGGGTTCGCCGGTTCTGGGCCCACCTCCACCTCACTGAACTGCGCATGCGCGGGCATCTGCTAAAACCTGTTCAAGAGCTGTTAAAAACTGTTCTGGAGCTGTTAAAAGCTGCCCGCGCATGTGCAATGCAGTGAGGTGGAGGTGGGCCCAGAACCCTCTCTACTAGTGTTTTTTTAGTTCGTGCTAGTTCTGTCAGTTTTGTAAATATCCTACTAATCTTTTAAATTGAACTTTATTCCGATGTCAGGATTTATATCGTCCATTTTTTTTGAGCTGGCGTCTACTAAACGTGTTTTCATTTATTCCATTTAACAAGAAGTACATTTTCCATTTAACAAGAATGCAGAATGCATTATACAGGCTGTTCAAAATTATCTGCGCATTATTGCTATTTTCGTTATTTTTGGAGCTACAGAGTCGGTTAAATTAGCAAAGATGCAGTGATTTTTCCGCTGATTACAACGGTCCACACAAAAAAAAACAATTGCGCATCACATTTCAGAGCCAACTCAGATAATTAGATTTTTTTAAATGGAACATCCTGTATATTTATGTAGCAGTCGGTAGAAAATGAAAAAACTACACATTTTTGATGTATTGACCAACACTGTAGCTTCTCTACTAACAAAGTTATCACATGTGCGGTGACCTGTATTAATGTCGTCGTAGCTCTTTTGTTTTTCATTTCTGGGTTATAGTAGAATAAAAAGATTTTGTGCAAAATTTCATTTTCTACCGACTGCTACATAAATATACAAGATGTTCCATTTAAAAAATCTAATTATCTGAGTTGGCTCTG
>JAFFZR010003526.1:0-19541 GCA_018397195.1 Lethrus apterus
ATTCCTTAATGTCAAAGTGACGTTTGTCAAAAATGTTGTACAACAAATCAAAGCTTTTCTTTTAGAATCTTATTTTAGAAATGGAAATGAAACAGGAAATGGTGAATAGTAATATTCTTACGTTGCCTGTTATGAAGAATTTCAGGAGTATTTTCCTACTGAACATTTTTAACAAACGTCACTTTGACATTAAGAAATAAATAGTGGTTTAAGTTAAGACATACCGATTTTTGTTCATAGCTTACTTCGACTAATTTTTTTTTCGATCTCACTGTATATGTTATATGTAATTACAATATTGCATACTTCATACTTATCGACATTTTAAATGACAACCAAGAAAATAAGTAAAAGATTTTGGTTACAATATTTATTAGTATAAATAACTGTACTAATAAAATAATTTATTATATAGTAATATAAAATGCAATTTAAAAAATCAAGCAAATTTTTGTTACGTCAACGCCGTTGACATGCGATCTCATATTTAATACCGACATACGTTTCTAACGGATGTTTACAAACTTCCGATATCTCAGTTGCTGTGGAGTATAAAGCGTAGGTCTTTACTTAATTCAATAAACGTCAATCATGACATTGTATTATTTGTAACTTAATTGACGTTTATTGAATTAAGTGTTTTGAAATAAGTAAAAACTTACGCTTTATACTCCACAGCAACTGAGGGAAGTTTGTAAACACCCGTTATTTTTATATCTTTTATCAACATGCGTACCTACGGAAAGGAAAGAAGGAAACTCATATCAACGCTCATACTGTCGAAAATCGTTGCATTCAAATAGCCTTGACACGCCGGCTCTTTTGGTTTCTATTATACACACCTGTCATCGTTGAACTTTGTCCAGCTGCTAAAATCCCAACGGCCCAAATATACATAGCTGCCAAACCGAACGTACAACCCAAAAATATTCCCCCTTTGAACAAATCTGCCGTAACGTATTCGTCATTTTGCTAAAAACAAAAATTGTAAATCCAGCTTCATTCACTTGTATACGCACCGGGAATATCGAACTGTTGATCGACGGATAATGCGAACATCGTTCCAACTGCAATTAAAATTTTTTTAAATTGTCACACAAAGCACCGACTTACGATTTGATTGTTGGTGGTGTGATGCAAGCCTTTTGCGAAAACCGCCACGACGAAAACATTAATGATGAAACTTACGAAAAGAGCAATCGCCGCTTCGATAAAAAAATACATGTTCGCATCTTTCACTTTATTTCTATCGGTTCGATCAACATCTCTTGACTTCACCAACGCCGAATGTAAATACAAATTATGGGGCATAATAACTGCACCGACGATTCCTACAGCTTGTAACAAAGCTTGTGAATCACATCCTTTACACCACGGTATAAACATCCCTTTTACGACTTCAACCTGATCAGGTTTCGAAACAATATATTCATACCCAAAAGTGACACCCATTATTGTTATCAGCGTTCCAAAAAACAACTCCAGCTTTCTCAAACCATATTTATCGAGGAATAAAAATGTGAAAGTGTCAACTATCGTGATCAACACGCCACCCCATAAAGGTATCCTACAAATAATGTTTTGAAAAATAGTCCCTATTAAGAGTATTTTTACTGCTTTATAAATAAATAAATAAAATAAAAAAATGTAAATTTTCGAAACTAACGTACGTTTTATCCGAAAGTAAATAAATGGCTATGGCGGTTCCGATAACCTCTTGCATGTCCGAACCAATAATAGCGATCTCGATCATAATCCAAAGTACCAATCGTGGAAACGTCCTGTATTGTCGATAGCACATTTCAGCTAAATGCAACCCTGTAACGACGCCCAATCTGGCGGCCAATCTTTGCATTAGAAGACCGAGCACAGTTGCGCTGAATAAGACCCATAATAACCGGTATTCGGCTATGGTTCCGCTTTGTAGATCGCTTTCGATGTTTCCAGGATCTAAGTATGCTATGGACATCAAGAAACCGGGTCCGGTGAACGCCCATAATTTTCTAAAACTGAATTTTCTCTACGAAACATTAAAATTGATCAGTTTTCGAGGCTTACGCTTTCGATTTCAGGGATGGGAACTTTTTCATCTGTGAAGTAGGTCTGCGACGGTGTTAATAAAGTGTCCTCGCTTGCACTAGGAATTTGATTGGATCGAGCTATCGCTGAAGGTTCCACCACATCCTCTGGAGTTGTAGGCGTGTCCCCCGACATCTAAGTTTTACATTTTTATATAGAATATTTTTTAAAATCTACGTACCTTTTTGAATGGCCCTTTTTAATTTTCAATAAATCACTTTATGGTTATGTTGTGTATGGGATTCTGAGATAAAATTGCATAATTATAGGCGGATTATCTTGTCAAACACTTAAAAAAAAATAAGGTCATGCATGATGGGAGACGCACTTGTAAATTACCATAAACTTTCAAATATGTTCTTAAAATGTCATTGTTTGGGTCTTGATTTATGGTCGAAGGTTTTTCCACTTTACTCAAGCGATTATAGTGGTACAATATGTAATCTGTGGGTACAACACTGGACGGATACTGGCCGCATACTGAGCATCATAGCTTAAGACTGACGCACAGATTACATGTAACTGGCGTCACTTTAAAAATTCGTATATATGTATATAAGTGTGATAACTGATAAGTTATCAGCTGTTATCACTGATAACAGTTAACAACTCTCACGTTATTTTCCACTCAGTGCGTTTCGACGCATAAAGTTCGCAGCGAGCGTTGTGTATTGTAGTTTAATGTGTCATCGTCAATTTAGTTGATTTATGTATATTTAAATAAATAACGGATTTCAAACCCAATCCACAATCCATAGCATTATTTTGTAAAAAAACGACAATTTAAAAATAGAAAATAATCGCAAAAATACATAACCTAAACTTTTGACAGTTAAATGTCATCCGCACCATTCAAATTTGTGTCCATGGTGACAAGTAGATTAACATCATGGACGTTACAGTCGTAACTTTTACAGTTCTTTCAAAGCTAACCGCTTTTCTTGGCAGAACTATCCATTTAAAAATGACAGTTAAAAATGTCTAACGAAATTCAAATTTGTGTCCAAGGTGCGACAGTTAGGTTCAACTATGGACGTAACGGTTGTACGAAAAATTAAAAGAATGGCAATTTAACGCTAAAAATGTTGATAGTAGTCATGTCAATTGACAGTTAACCGTAAAATGAACTATTTCATGCCGAATTCTCGTTAATTTTATGTGTGATCATTTTAACTGTCGTATAAAAATTCGTCATTAACTGTCATACAATCGTTTATGAATTAAAATTACATTTTCAGAAATTAATTGGCACAATTTATTACATAGCTGTCTTTTCGTATTGAAGAGTAAATTTTTATTCCACATTTTCTTCCAAAGAATTGTCTACAGTTTATGTATTCAGCTATTAACAGGTACCCATTTTTTAACTGTATTTTTCATTTGTTTTGTGTATGTATATGATGCTATATACTTAATTGTTTGTATATTTTACAGAAATGTTGATGTGAGAATTTAAAAAAATCAGTTAATTTATTTTAAAAAATTAGTTTTAAATCGTCTGTGAAATTAACAATTTTCCGCACACGTCGGAAATACATTTTTTTTAAATTAAATTCGCAATATTTCTCAGTCTGGAAATAAAATCATGGGCGATTGTAATTATCATCACGCAAACTCGTCTTTTATAAATGAAATTCCAAGAACTCGTTTATATTCGTTCATATTTAATTATGCGTTTGTAAATAAAGCACGTTTGCGGTTTAAGACTTCCCCGTTTTTGTATAATTCATTGCCAAGTAAATAGAGGTCATGAATCATTATTATTTTTGTGTGATTTATTATTTATGGTCATGCGTATAAACGTGCAAATGATTTTTTATTTTATAAATTATGGATTATTATTATTATTATTATGTGATTAGACACGTTTTTTTTTTAATTTTATTAAAATTAAATTTATATGAACGTATTTTAATTGGGAATTTGTGAACGTAGCCATTTTAGTTCGTGAGCGTTCCGCAACGCTTGTTTTGAAAGTATTGTTAGGTTAAGTACCTGTGTTAAGTACTAATCGTATTTTTTCTTTAATTTCCTTTAAGAAAAAGTCTTAAAATGTCGATTGGGGTCCCGATTAAAGTTTTGCACGAGGCCGAAGGCCATATAATAACTTGCGAGACAATCACGGGCGAAGTGTACAGGGGCAAGTTGATCGAAGCCGAAGACAACATGAATTGTCAAATGACTCAAATAACCGTCACTTACAGAGACGGTAGGGTCGCACAATTGGAAAACGTGTACATCCGCGGCTCAAAAATACGTTTTTTGATATTACCCGACATGTTAAAGAACGCGCCGATGTTCAAAAAACAAACAAAAGCCGGCACGTCCGGTCGTGGTAAATCGGCAATATTGCGCGCACAAGGTGAGTTTTTGTTGTAAATTTACAGACTTTAATTTGTGATTTCCAGCTGCTCGAGGTCGTGGGAGAGGTGCAGTTCTCGCTGTCCGAGGAGGACGAGGCGGGGCATCTTGGCAACCGGGTGGGCCCCAATCCAACGCACAAACAGGCAGAGGACGATAATAAAATAAACGGATTGTAGCAAAATGAGGTTATTTTTGTATTTTACCTTCGCTCATATACAATTAAATCAATCGAATTTACATACGACACCGTGCACTGTTTTTAAATGCTGCTTAACATATGACTTATCAGTAAATTTCTTCTGACAAAACTCGCAAAAATACGGTTTTTCGCCCGTGTGCGAAAACATGTGTCGCGTTAATTTATTTTTAGCAAAGTACGCCTTTGGACACAACTGACAAAAATATTTTTTTTCCCTTATAGGTATTTTCACATTCCCTACACTGTGCACCTTCTTCAAATGTATCTCCAAAACACGTTTATCTTTGTATTCTTTATCACAACACTCACATTTAAACGCACGATAATTCGAATGAGATTTGATGTGTTTTTGCAGCACGACCTTGTCGGTAAATCTTTTCTCGCATAAATGGCATGTGAAACGTTTATCTCCGGTGTGACGTCGGATGTGTTGGTCCAAATTTGACTTGATAGGAAACCGCTTATTGCAAACTTGACATACGTGGTTCCACGCGAGCGGATTTGTATGCACGACCAATTTATGTGAACGGAGATTTTGGTTCGTGTTGAAAGTTTTAGTGCAAACTTCGCACTTGTACTCGCGTTTGTTTAAATGTTGTTTTTCGTGAACGTTTAAGTCGCTTTTCGAAACAAAGCCTTTCCCGCAATAGCTGCATATTTTTGTGCGAATGCCCGAGTGGTACAGTTTGTGTTTGAGGAGATTCGACGACGTGTTGAAGGTGTCTTCGCATTTGTAAATTTTGGTTTGGCGCAAGGAACGTTTGTTGATTCTCACTTCGGTTAGTTTTTTTAAAGGCGCCGTATTTTCGATTAAATTGCTCTTTACGGTGTTGTTGCTTAAATTACCAACGGTGTCCTTCACAATTGGGGCTGTATCGCACGATGAGTTTGTGAAATTGTAAATTGTTTCTTTGCGCAAATTTTCATTGTTTATGCATTTTGAGCGAAATTCTTGAATTTCGTGTATTTTGATGGCGCATTCCCTACATATTAACCATTTTTCGTCCCATTTTATTTCGGGGATTGCGATTTTTAAAATGTCGATCGTTTTGATTCCTTGAGGTTGACTGTTTATTTCGATAAGGTCCGATGCGTTTTTAACACAAACGCTGCAAAATAATTTGTACATTGTACATATTTTTTGACATAACCTTACATTTTATGTTGACAGATTTTTTGGTTTTGTTTACCGTGCGATAGAGTGCGCTCTTTGCAATTGAAGTTATCGAATGCTCAGTATATATATTTACATTACACACACATATAATCTTGTATAACAAATATATTTTATTTAAATATCATTCCCGTGAATTGAATGCATTGACCATCATCATTACCAATCTCATTTCAATGTAAAGACATTAATCCGAATCTGATCCCGATTCCGACAGGCATAAATCTTCATTTAAGATATGCGTTGGCATGGACAGTTTCGACGAGGAACCAGTACTCGGCAGACCATTCGTATGTCCGTTTGTTCTATTCAAAACGGTCTTATTAGCTTCATTATCCGAATCCGAATCACTACTGCTCGAAGACGATGAAGAATCACTCATCACTTCGACACCATTCTCCGTTTCGGACAAGTTAAACGTCGGCGATTTCTCTATTCTATTTTGGGCACTGTTCGACTGGTTATGCGTGATTGGCACTGGCGGTTCGGAAAAATCATCTAAACCTATCATCGGTAAACTTGCTAAAGTACTTTGATTATGCAATCTAAAAAAAAATGAATTGTATGTTCAGCTATAACTGTCAATGTGTGAAACTTACTCTAAATTTGTATGAAGTTCACGTTTAGGAGATTTAAGATGTCCTGGCGAGGGATAATTTGGACTGGCATGTAATGGCGAGTGTTTCGGTACTAAATGTGTGATTTGTCTATCAGCTCTTCTACTACCGCTGGTAACACGGGTTTTTGACGAAGTACGTTGACCGACAGGCGGCGTTTGCGATCGCGATGCGTTAGTTTTGTCGTTGCTTTGATTCCTGTCTTGGTGCAATGATGGTTTAACAGATTCGCTTCTCGTCTTTTTCACTTGTAAATTACCCGATAATTTCTCCAAAGTGATTTCACCGGTAATCTTATCGATGATCAAAACACATTCTTTATTAAAGGGCCTTTGGGAACCTTTAAATACTGTCTGCGGTATACCAGCACCATCTGTAAATAGTAAGTTTTAAATGTGAAAATTATTACGCTAGTCTCACCTAAATGGGGTACCGTTACGGTGACTTGGTTATTGTTACCGACGTCCACCGTTGCTATCTTGTTGACATCCACCGATGCTGGCTTAAAATCATCTACAAAAGTCACGTTTGCAAAGAATCGTTTACTTTTAAAGACTTACATCTTATGGCGTGAAATGCGGAAGATTTCGGATTGGTGAAGCTTTGACCGATCTTTAATTCTCTCACTTCGCTTCCCAAACCTAATTTATCTGCCATATTTTGGGAGTTCAATCCATTTCACGTTTAGTTAGTTTGTGCGATTGCCGAGGACCACAAAGGAAATGATACTTTATGGACGACGATGTAATGGAATTTTTCGCTCTGGAGATGTTGGATTCGGAATTTTTGTACGTTATTTTCGCCAACATACGAACACACGTATGAAAAAGTACACCATTGACCCAATTGGTCAGTTGACACTTGACAGGTGCGAGAAATTGCGGAACTAATTCAGAATTCAGAGGTTTGTAACGGAACTAATTTGTTGAATTTCATAATTTTAATGTTTATAATTGTTTCTATTAATTAATTCTTTTATTTACTCATTAAATTATAAATAATTGCCGAATATTAAGTTTTTATATAAGGTCTGTTCCAACAAACGGTTCGGGATTTCATCTACCAATAAAAACGTTCAATTTCATTTGTGACTAACTTCAAGTAACCGAAATTCGCTCTGTGATAGGTCGAAAAAATTCGAAATCGTTCTGGATCGTTCCGAATCGTCTGTTGGAACAGAACTATAATAGTGCGACATCTAGCAGTGTTCATCAATTAAAATTTAAAAATTTTGAACTTTCGTTATTTCTAATGAAATTGAATTTGAAATATTTGACGTTTGTGAACTTTTTTTTTATTCTGTATCCCGCATGTTTTTTGAAA
Source organism: Lethrus apterus (assembly GCA_018397195.1). Classification (NCBI taxonomy): domain Eukaryota; kingdom Metazoa; phylum Arthropoda; class Insecta; order Coleoptera; family Geotrupidae; genus Lethrus; species Lethrus apterus. Next base: position 7,757 of record JAFFZR010003526.1, read on the forward strand.
TTTAATTTCGTGCGTGAATTTTATTCGTGTAACAAACCAAAATGGGTGGGGATGGTTTTCAATGAGTTCCGCCATGTTGTACTGAAAGTGTTGTGGTTCCTGTCAAATTTGGCGAATTTCTTTGGAAAAACTCGCTAAAAATGGACGAGACGAAAGTAATTTATCACATAGACGACGAGGAAACCCCTTACCTGGTGAAAATACCCATAGCGCCCGAGAAAGTCACGCTGACTGATTTTAAAAATGTACTGAACCGACCGAATTACAAATTTTTCTTCAAGTCGATGGACGACGATTTCGGGTAATTATGGGCGATTTGTGCCCACTTTTCCGTTATTTAAACGGCCGTGCGAATCGAATCTCACATGTAAAGTTTTCAATCCGGCGAAAAATCGACATTTTTGCTTTGGAATGGTAGCCATTAAAAGAAAAACATTAATCTCTTTGGATGTTTAAAATATTTGAATTGTGTTGTTTACGTTGATAGTTTGCGTTTATATTTAATTTCGTAGGGTTGTCAAGGAAGAAATCATTGAAGATGGGGCCCACTTACCATGCTTCAACGGAAGAGTTGTCAGTTGGGTACGGCTTCTTTAATTGCATTTTTTATTTTATAAATTAATCCTTTTAATAGTTGGTTTCTGCCGATGGATCGAATCAATCAGATGGAGGCTCTCAATGCACTGATAGCGTGACTATACAATCTGAACAACGATTACCACCCCAAGCACCTGAATCGGTATGCACAGACACTGAAAGTATCATAAGCTCCAGACAGGGTCGACGACACCATAAATACTCATCTAGAATCAATGGACATTTACCGAGGTATTTTATCATTTTTCTGTGTTTTTCTTAACATTAATTTTAACATTTAGACTTTATGAGACGGAATCGATCGTCAGTTCTGATTTGGAAACGACAAGTTTTGTATCTGAAACTACCGGAAGGCACACAGCACTTTCTGAATGTTCCAGTGTTAGTAGATTACACGTCGGTAACAGGAAACGACCTCAAAGGCGACGGAAACAAAGAATGCAGGTTTGTGTTTATAACTTTAAAATTGTCAAATTGATAAAAAGATACATTTCAATCAGGCGATGTCGAGAACTAGTTCATATTCAAGCATCACTGATTCAACGATGTCGTTAAACATAATCACCGTTACGTTAAATATGGACACTGTGAACTTTCTGGGTATTTCAATCGTTGGTCAAAGCAACAAAGGAGGTGATGGTGGCATTTACGTGGGATCAATAATGAAAGGGTTGGTATCAGATGCACGTCGAGCATATAAAAAAATATTATTTTAGTGGTGCCGTTGCTTTGGATGGTCGTATTGAACCCGGTGATATGATCTTGCAAGTAAATGACGTAAATTTTGAAAATATGTCCAATGATGAAGCCGTTCGTGTGTTAAGAGAAGTTGTACAAAAACCAGGGTAAGATTGCAGCGTTTTCGAGATTTATTGTAAAGTTTTACTTTTAGACCGATAAAATTGGTCGTTGCCAAGTGTTGGGATCCGAATCCGAAAGGTTACTTCACGATACCCAGAACAGAGCCCGTGCGACCTATAGATCCCGGTAAGTTCTAATTTACATAAAATTCTTTATATCTTCCGCTTCAGTAAATAAATAAAAATATTTTTTATTATTATTAGGAGCTTGGGTTGCTCACACTGCTGCAGTACGTGGTGATCCTGTAGCTCGTCCCCCAAGCAGTTCGACAGTATCGAGCGCATCTATAACTAGTACCATTCCCGCTAATGAACGTGAGTGTCTTCTTGGTCCTGGTACGTGTCTGCTTTATATGTTTTCGATGCCAAATTCGATTTAATTTGAATAAGACATCTGTTATAGATTTGGAAGAGCCTTTAACGATAAATTCCCCAATGGCGACCATTGTACAAGCAATGCAACGACCCGATAGTGGCTTGGAGATAAGGGATCGGATGTGGTTGAAAATCACCATACCGAACGCGTTCATCGGGACGGATATGATCGACTGGATATTGACGCACGTGGGGGGTTTTCAGGATCGCAGGGATGCTCGGAAATACGCTTCGCATCTCCTCAAGGCCGGTTTCATAAGGCACACAGTCAATAAGATTACGTTCTCTGAGCAATGTTATTACATTTTTGGCGATTTGTGTTCGGCGATGTCAAATCTCAAAATACAAGGAGATACGGATTCTGTTGGTCCTTTACCGAACGTTCCGAATTATATGCCATATAGTGGGACTTATAATCCTTTGGAGTACATGCCGATGCCGTTTTATACAGCCAGTGAGAATACTGTTTATGGTTGGAATCGGGAGGAATCAGTTCTTAGTGGAAGCGGTAAGTTTTTTTAAATTGCCGAGTTATACAGGGCGTTTCGCTGCAGGGATTTCCTCAATAACTTTTTGTAGAAAACTTTTTTCTATCTGTCACTGTTTATGAGTTATTGAGGAATTCCCTGCCAGTGAAACATCCTGTATATTCGGGTTTTATTTAGTGAAATTCTTTCTATAATAATAACTATTATTTTTGATTTGCATTATAGGTGGTTCATCTAATGGTTCGGATCATTTAAAAGATGCAGCGGCGGGTCATAGCAGTGCATCGGATAGTGACCTAACGTCATTAGGGCCGAGATCAGCTTTGCCGATGGCGACAGGAAATGGAAACGGATCATCGAACGGATCAGATCAAAGTAGCGGAACACAGGTGGCAGCTCAATCTAAAGACATAGCCGGTAGTAGACAATCTTTTAAAATAGCGATGGGAAATCCTTGTGAAATGTTTGTCGATGTTATGTAGATGCTCGTAGTTTTTCTTTTTCGGTCTGCTTGTTTGGGTTGGATCCATTTTCTTCACTAACACTGCCTATTTTATTTTAATGCACTTTGCATTTATTTTTCTTTTTTTTAAAATTTTGTTGTCACTAGTTGAAAAGGCACAATTTGTTTATATTGTAAATATCGTACGTTTTAAGTTAACTTATAACGTCTTATATAGAATTTTATATATCAAATGAGCCTGATTATATTTTAGGTTATTGTATATATTCATATCGTTTATATTTATGATTTTATTTTTATTCCGTAGATGTTAGCTACATATTTTTTTTATGTATTGCATGACGGCATGTAATAAATGAATTTTTATGCTGTGTTTATTTTATTTAAAAATATTGCCGCATTTAATTCCGATTCATTTTTAATTTCAACAAGTTTTCACTAATTTAACGATTTATTTTAGTTTCAGTTTTAAGTTACCTATAAGTGCAATAATTTTACGAAGTTTTTTACAAAGTTTATGACGGAGGTAAGTTTTTTTTTTAATTTGCTGCTTTTTCATACGCTTTACAAAAAATTGATATTTTTTGTTTGATTTTTTTAACTTGGTTTTCTTTTACAGATCAAGGTATAGTCGGGTATCAGTTCGCCCAGACTTAATGGTATACTAAAAAAGAAAATAATCTAGTTTAATAATTTTGTATTGGCTTTTTATAAATGTATAAGTGTACAGTTGATTTTCGAATTATGTAATTACGTTAAATCTTTTTCTGTCCGTTGATTTGTATAAATTCTTTTAAGACATGTACGTAGAGTTGTAGTTTATAAGAGAACGTTATTATTTATTGTACGAAGAAAAAACAGTATTCGATCGCTGCCATTTAATTTATACGTGTGTCGTGGACGGTACAAATCGAGGTATTCACATACAAATGTATACTGAAGAGATGTTACGAGTTATTTATTAATAACGATTTGATGTTTATTAGTTTTTTTTTTGAACGATCGGAAATGTATGACTAGAATCAACAGGGTAATCACAATACTCGTTCAATGGAAAAATGTTTGTTTTAACGTGTAAAATTTGATGTCATTCCTTTAATTTTTTTTTTCTGGATCATACAGGGATTAAGATATATAACCCTAAATTTGTGTGAAGAAGAAATGTTATAATGTACATCATATATGAATAAATTGATATATGTATTTATTGTTATTTTTTATCGATGTACAAAAATCAAGCACTTTTTATGTAAATAGTACTATTATTGGCGATTTAAATTACGCGACACGCCACCTCGCGACAAACTATTACACTAGCGAGAAAGGGACCACTAATTAGTATTCATGCGATTGATACGTCCATTTTGCTAATTTACGTGTTATTTGTTTGTTCAAGTCTTATTTTTTTATGTAAATCAGCTGTTTTCAAAGCTATTAATTGTTAATATTTTGAATTGTCCCTCTTTCAGCAGACATGTTTTATGGACAGCAGCGCCACCAACGGTAATGTAAATTGCCAATAAACATACCCGGATTTTATCAATAATTTTCAAAACACGACGCATTAAATTTATATTTAAATTTTGTTGTTTTATATGTTGGTAATGGAGTAAAATTTCGGAATTGTCAAAAGTTGAAATTTGTTAATGTTTCAATCTAGTATTTTTATATTCATTAATCAAAATAATAATTTTTTTTAAATGATTCAATCAATTGTGTAATTTGTTTGATGTATTATCTATAGTTGGCAATACTGTTTGTCAATATTATTGCTGAATTTGTAAATATGTCTTATTTGTGTAAATGTTTTAGTGCTTCATGGGTTGAAATTGAATCTTAACCTTAATCTACTTGCAAAGTTTATTAACTCAAATCCAAATGAATATAAATGCAAATGATTCAGACTCGTCATTTTCGGAAGTAAAGCCTGAACCAACAGAAATTTCAATCGATGAAACGCCCGAATACAAACACAAACCAGAATTTGGGGAAAGCCATATACCAAAAGATGTAATAACCGACAAAGCCTTATCCTCCGGACTGCTAGACAAACATGTCAAAAGTGTGGGGAAAATTAAACCGAGACCTGAAAAAAATAAATACAAATGTGACGCCTGTCGCAGGAGCTTCACATACAAAGTAAGTTTAATGAACCACATGGAAACCAAATGCACCGGTACTAAATTTCACTGTTCATATTGTCCGAAAGCATTTTTTCGTAAACGGGAAGTGGTACAGCATGTAAAATCACATTTCAAAGGTAGTGACACTCTGTGTGAAATTTGTTCAAAAAGCTTCAAAAGCCGAGCCACTTTTCTACGACATGTAAGATTACATAGCGAGGAAAGGAATTACAAATGTGAGATTTGCACCGACGCCTATAAGACAAAATCGCAATTATTGTCGCACATCAAGACGCACAACAACAAGACTTATTGCAAGATTTGCACGAAGTGTTTTAAATCAGGGAAAAAATACGTCGATAAACATATGGAAAAACACAGAAATAATGATGTTGAAAAAGGAAGTTGTGATGGTGATTTCATTGCATCAATTTAAACATTATGGTTAATTCTTTTAATTTGTAGACTTTTCACCGACAGAAATTTCACCAGAATTTGGGGAAAGTCACATAACAAAAGATGTAACAACCGACCAAGCCTTATTCTCCGAACTCGAAGACGAAAGCATGCGAAAAATTAAAAAACCGAGACCCGAAAAAAATAAATACAAATGTGACGCCTGTCGTAGTAGCTTCACATATAAAGTAGGTTTAATGGACCACAAGGAAACCAAATGCACCGGTACTAAATTCCACTGTTCATATTGTCCGAAGGCATTTTTTGGTAAACGGGAAGTGGTACAGCACGTAAAATCGCATTTCAAAGGTAGTGACACTGTGTGTGAAATTTGTTCAAAAATCTTCAAAAGCCGAAGGGCTTTTCTACAACATGTAAGATTACATAGCAAGGAAAGGGATTACAAATGTGAGATTTGCACCAAAACCTATAAGACAAAATCGCAATTATTGTCGCACGTCAAGACTCACAACAACAAGACTTATTGCAAGATTTGCAAGTGTTTTAAATCAGGGCAAAAATACGTCGATAAACATATGGAAAAACACAGAAATAACGATGGTAAGAAAGAAAGTTTTGATGGTGATTTCATCGTATTAATTTAAGCATTGTGGTTAATTATTTTAATTTTTACTTTTCACCAATTTTAGATGGAAATGAAACCGACGACATTGTAAGGGAAATGAAGATAGAACCGAGAATACTTTTAGATTTGTAACAACCTCAAACTAGGAATGAGCCTTCCCGTTTATCCCATGATTCCAAAATAAAGTTAAGTAAAATTGTACAATTTTTTGTACAAAGTTTTTGTTATAAAATTGAATTTGAAACTATTTCAATCAAACACGTTAATATAAAATATATTTTTAATGAACAGAGCAATTTAAAAATACGAAATTCTAAATACTTTGATATTGTAAAACTATCTTAGCGAGTTGAGCTTTGGTCCCCAAAAACAAATTCGTCTTATTATCGTTACTCTCCGTGTGGTATCCAACCATCAAAGCCGATTCTGTGGCTCTAAAGCAATGAACGTCCTCGGAAAATCTCAGAAACATATCAAACACGTTTCCAGTATTTTTATATTCAGGTTTCAAAACGTTAATGATATCGCTGTCCGTTTTAACGATTGGTAAAACAATCTTGAAATTCTTTCTCGCTGAAACGAATCGATCAACATTTGTAACTTATTGAATGTGTAAGTACCTCGAACGTAATCCTTGGCATAAAAGGAAATGTATTTGTATTCTTCACGGTCGAAATGTCCGACATTTTTGTGTATTTCCAACGTATCGATTTCGGATATTTTTGGATCGTATTGCCTAAAAGGTATTGGGCTGAAAATTTGAAAATCGACTATCGTGTTCATTTTAACCTAAAACACAAATTTGATTAATTTTTGTTTAATTCACAACAGAAATAGAAGGCTATGTTCATTAACAGTGGAGGATAAGGACAGGGGGAAGGCGATAATCAATCAACCCATGGGCCAACTTGGCTCGAAGAGCTAACATATTTTTTAATTTTGTATTTTCATCTTACTCGATTGAGAAATTCCGGAGTAATCTCTGCATGTGTGTCCAAGACCAACAACAAGTGTTCCAAATTTAACTTCTTTAAAGCTAAATCTATAACGGCGAAATTCAACGAACGAAATTCTTCAATTTTTACGTCAGTTTCAGAGTTCGGCATTCGTATGGAAACCCAAACAATTTTTGTGTCTTCGCTTCGATATTTAGCGGACGCCGTGAGCGCTTCTTCTTTCAATTGGGCGTAAACGTCCGTCGGGCCCTTGCTCGTCGAATTATATTGATAAATCAAAATGAACATTAAAAGGACCTTTTCTCTTCGATCCATAATCGATTCGACAAACTTATTTAAAAATTTCATAGCATCGCCGGCTTCGTTTTCTTGTATCGGTAACAAAATGGTAACTTTGCCGTTTTCGGTTGTGTAGGGCTTCGCAAGAAACTCCACTTGACTCAACGGCTTGCATATTTCGAAACGTTTCGTGATGTCTTCACCGGTGTTCAAGTCACGAAAGCCCAAATCCAATTGGTAATCCAAGCCACGACTTAAATGGAACGTTCGGTATCCATTTATCAAACGAATATATTGTATGTCGGGCTTTTCGTACATAACTTTAGATACAACGGCTTGGATGATTTTTTCGATATCTTCGGCATCAGACGTGGTGTGTTTCCGTATGTTTGTGAAATCATCGGGGAAAAACATATGCGTCATGTTAAAGTAATGCTTTAGGGGCAAGTCAAATCGTGTGACTGGCTTTGAACCGATTTTTTGTCCGGGAGGCCAATTGTCTTTTAAATCCGCCGATAATTCAACAATCATATTTTTTACGTCGCGTAAGTGTTGTTTCGAGAAATAGGCATGCAATAAATAAAAATCGTTTTTCTGCAAAATCGGATAAACTGTAACCGAGTTTTCGAAACTCGGCTCTTGCATTAAGTTTTTAAGGTTTAGTTCAAATTGCTTTAATTTGTAAGATACGATGCTTTGATTGTGGACGACGTTTTGACAGTTTAAACGGGTGCTGTGATGGACGCAACGTCCTAAATTCTCACTGTCGTCTTCAGAAACGGCGTTTTTTACACACCAATCTAGGTTTTCCCTCATCGCGCGTAACACCGAATTGCTCAACAATATTCCAACGTCTAAATCACAATAACTGGTGTCTTTTACGCTTACGCCTAAATAAACGTTGAGACTTACACTTATTTTATTAACGATTTGTTTCAAACGCCTTGCGTTTAAATAATTGTAATCGTGCATCAAGAAATAATAATCGTAATCTTGCAACGAATCACCTATGTATTTGATAATTTGAAACGGCCTGTAAACGTGTCTCGTGTCGGTGAATCCGACAACTCCGGATAAATTAAGCTTATTTTTGACATTTTGCTGTGCGGTTATGAAAAATTTTATCTTGTCTACTAGATGTGCCGTTGTTTTATTAACGTGTATCGCTTCGGTGTTGATTTTTTCTTCCGAAGACAGCACCCCGATGAATAATTTTTCTCGAATGCCGAGTTCCGTTGAATAATATCTCGGCCTGACCAATTTCGTTTGCTTTTTCGCGCTGGTTTTTCGGGTGACGTTTTGTATTTTTAAAACCACTTTGGAGGAATTGGTTGCGTCGACGGTTTCGAAAATTGGACTTTGTGTGGTGAGGCCGTCGCACGAAAAATCTGGAAAGCTCAACGATATGCACACACCGATAGCTACGCCGAACCACAAATACCAATTTGCGAATATATTTCGCGTTAAAACGCGCACTACGCTCATTTTTACTTCACTTACGATAAAATTATGCAAATTTCATTACTGATAATGTTAACGTGATTACATTTAAATAAACACTTCAAAATCGCTTTGTTATTGCAATTTTTATAAATTAAAAAGCAAGGTTAAGTTCATTAAGGTTAGGTTCGGTTACAAGGACGTTTTAAAAAACGTATGTCCATGGTATAGTATAAAGTTTATCACCATGGTTTAATTGGTTTACCAATTATTTACTTATTTGTGGGATTTGGTAGAGGGTTCAGAATTAAGTTTTATTATTATTGAATTGAAAATTTAAAATTGGCTATTTTAACGCATATATTTCCCAAACAATCCTCGTATATTGTTAATTATTAACGTTGCCAACCTCACATTTGTCAGATACTTGTTGGAACGTGGCCATTTTCAAGTAAACAACCATGACATAACCTATATTTGCAAATAAAAGCAATTATGTCGAATTTAGAAATATGTAGTATATGTTTAAAAAACCAAGAAAATCTCACATATACGGACGAAACGAACGCACAAGACGAAAAATGGAGTACTAAATTAACATCCTGCGTACCGGAATTGGTAAATTTCTTTTTTAAATTCCGATTCATTTAATCATATAATTGATTTACAAGGAATGGAACGAATGCAAGATATGTTCAACGTGTATAAACAAATTGGAGATGGTGTGCGAATTTCGAAAGCTTTGCTTCCAATCTTTTGTAATACGCAAGCGAAAAAAAGAATACGAAAGCGATTGCAATTCAATCTGTCCTTTAGAATCGGATGATTCTGAAACAAAGCCGTGTGACTCGTTACTCGATGCAAAATTTGAAACGACCAAACTACGTGATGTCGAAAGTTTACTTACACAGGAAACCCACCATAAAAAAACCGATGATAAAACACAATTTGTGTGCTTCCATTGTGATGAATCGTTCACCGATAAATCAGTATTGTCCAATCACATACAAACCTTTCATATTTTAAAACGTTGCCAAATTTGTAAAAATGATTTTGATGATTGTCAATTAGAAAATCATCTGATTGAAGATCACGGCATCGGTAAAATACTTACAGATCGAAAGATCAAAACTTATAAATGCGATAAATGTTCAAAGACTTACACGACGGAAAAAATCATGAAAATTCACACATCCCACTGCGACGATACAAAAAAAAATAATGTGGATGGGAAAAATTTACTGTTAGGTGACGACAACGAAATAAAATTAGAAAGTTTTGAAAACGTAAAGCTTGAAACGAAAGAAAATTGCGATGTCAAACCTAAGTTGAAACGTGGACGTAAACCAAAAGAAAAACAAGTTAATAAATGTGACAAATGCGGAGTTATTTTCACGACGAGGTATTTGTTAAATAGGCATGTTAGGAATGTTCACGCGACGGAAAAGTTATATGATTGTGATATTTGTGGACAAAAATTTGCCAGCCCGGTTTATTTATCGGCACATAAACGTTATCACTCGCGTGAAAGACCACACATTTGTTCGTTTTGTGGTAAAGGTTACATAACGGCTAGCGATTTGTACCATCATGAAAAAATTCACGCCAACAAACGAGCTTATAAGTGTGAGAAATGCCCGAAGGCTTTTAACACATCTTCCGATTTACACAAGCATAAAATTTGTGTGCACGTCGATCGCGAGCTTTGGAAATATGTTTGTAATTTTTGCAATCGTAGATTTCCTTTGAAAACAAATTTGGATACACACACGAAGACGCATACGGGAGAAAAAAACTTTGCATGTCATTTATGCGAACGTCGATGTATAAATCGATCGGTCTTGCTCAGACACATCGAATCGCATTCGAACATCCGTTCGTTTCGTTGTTACGTCTGCAATCAAGAATACAAATATCAAAAATCGCTCGATATACACATGACTAAGGCGCATGGAATCGGCGATGCGAAGATACCGGAACGCGTCAAGAAATATTTCTGTCATGTTTGTCCGAAATCGTATTTTGCAAATAATAAATTGCAGAAACATATAAGAACGCACACGGGAGAAAGGCCGTTTGTTTGCAACGTCTGCGAAAAGAAATTCGTCGATAAATCCTACATGAAACAACATTTGAAAACTGCACATAATATCAGTTGAAAAATCAAGACTAAGGCCGAGTTGCACCAACGCAAATTAGTTAATCTTCGATTATTTTCTATAGGAACAATTATTATAACAATAGCAATGACAATGGTTTCTATAGAAATTAATACGAATTAATTAATCGTGGCTTGGTGCAACTGGGCATAAGGCCGAGTTGCACCAACGCAAATTAGTTAATCCCTGATTATTTTCTATAGAAACGATTATTACAACAATAGTCATGACAATGGTTTCTATAGAAAGTAATGCAGATTAATTAATCGTGGCTTGGTGCAACTGGGCATAAGGCCGAGTTGCACCAACGCAAATTAGTTAATCTCCGATTATTTTCTATAGGAACAATTATTATAACAATAGTCATGACAATGGTTTCTAGAGAAAATAATACGGGTTAATTAATCGTGGCTTGGTGCAACTGGGCATTATTGTGACTTGTGACGTTGAAGTGAAATTAACTGTATATTAAGGTCTGTTCCGACAAACAGTTCCAAACGGTTTGGGATTTCATCCACCAATAAAAACATTCAATTTCATTTGTGACTAACTTCAAGTAACTGAAATTCGCTCTGTGATAGGTCAACAAAATCTGGAATCGTTCTGAATCGCTTTGTTGGAACAGACATAATTTTTAAATAAATATATAAAATAAAAGCAAAATAATACAGAAACATTTACTAATACCGAAATTCCAAATAAAGTAAATCATTCACAGCAAATGCTATCTCAACGAAACAAGTGTTTTACATAACAGCAAATGACAATACCAGTAGAACAGATCCAGCAGATGATTCGACAGAATTATTTCCCCAAACGAAAGATGTTATCCTTAAAACTAAATCGTTCCGAAAATTTCCCGATATAGAATAATCAGTTTATGGAAACAATGTTAAAATAAGATAATTTATTAAAATATTAAGGTTTCACTTATAGAAATAAAATTTCTAAATCATACACAACATAACCTCAAAAAACGCTTTGCTTTGGACATCTATTTATA
>JAFFZR010003530.1:0-14917 GCA_018397195.1 Lethrus apterus
GACATTTGTTATTAATATAATATAATTCATTCTAGAGTACCGATAATGTTGGTAGAAAGACTGTGTTAATTCAAATGACTGGTTTTAGCTGAAGAAGCTTTTGTGGAAAGTGAAGAAAAAATGGAAGAACATAAACATGGTTGGATAAAATCAAAAGAAACTTTAAGAAATAGTTTATAGTTTATAGTAGTATAAGAAGATTTTGTGCAAAATTTCATTTTCTACCGACTGCTACATAAATATACAGGCTGTTCCATTTAAAAAATCTAATTATCTGAGTTGGCTCTGAAATGTGATGCGCAATTGTTTTTTTTTGTGTGGACCGTTGTAATCAGCGGAAAAATCACTGCATCTTTGCTAATTTAACGGACTCTGTAGCTCCAAAAATAACGAAAATAGCAATAGTGCGCAGATAACTTTGAAGAACCTGTATGCAGTATGCCGATCTTATCTGAGAAACATTTAATAAATATCAGTTTATAATAAGGACGAAAATATAAGACCTCAATGTTTATATCAAAAAGCTTAATATTAAGACATTTACAGGAAGATTTATATCTTTCATGTTTATTATGTAATTAATTTTACAAAAAGATATATTTTTTTTTCAATTTTAACGCATTGACAAAATTATAATATGCAAAAACGGCGATTCTATTATCACGCCCTGAGGAAAACACAATATTCCTTAGAGATTTATGAAATAATTTTTTATTACAATTAGAAGATACAGCCTTTCCTTTCATAAAAATATACATAAAAAAAATCGCTCAGCTTCAATCATTTCACAAATATTACTTGCGAGAATGGATGGAAAATTAAATTTACGTGGCCGTAGGCAACACCGTATAAAATATTTATGGTGTGTGGTGTCCATAAAGTCAAAATATCCGTTTGTGTGCATTTTATCATTTATGATCAATTGAAATTATTCAACGTTTACGCAATGTAATAAACACAACAAAAATGTGTTTTTGCTATCAGATTACAATTACAATTACAAAATTATTGGTTGAATATGAATATGAAATTATATTTATCTTTATAAAATATAATAAATATACAGGATGTCCCATGACATGAGTGCCATAGCTTGAGGATGTGTTGCTGAAGCAATTTGAAGTCAAAAATGTATAGTGAACATATGTCCAAAACACTTTCGTAACCGAGCTACAACCATTTGTAGGTAACACTAACAATGCAGGTATTAAGTACTGCTTAAAAAAACATTTTAAAATAAATTGTCCACCTAATTGCCGTATACATAATTCGAGCTCGTGTTACAGTGGAAAAGGTAGCTCTGCTGGTACAAACATGAAGCCGATTGCAATCCCACCGAGCAGTCTAGTGTGCGTTTGAATGATGAACTGTTCTGTCGAATATGTATACGGCAATTAGGTGGACATTTTGAACAATTAATTGAATAAAGCAATTTATTTTAAAATGTTTTTTAAGCACTACCTAATACCTGCATTGCTAGTGTTATCTAAAATTACAAATGGTTGTAACTCGGTTCATTAGACATTTTTGACTTCAAATTGCTTCAGCAACACATCCTCAAGCTATGGCAATCATGTCATGGGACACCCTGTATTTTATTACAATTTCGAGTTTTATTGGTTGACTGCTCAAGAATAAAAGATAAGTATAATTTCAATTACAAAATTAAAATAATAGTTTCTTAAATAATTAGAAAGAGAAAAATTAACATGTAATTTTGCAGTCTGAAAATTTGAGAAAAAATGTATTATATTATTTGATTATAAATATGAATAGATTTTGTCTACAGAAACCTCCATTTAATTGAATTAAATCTCTTGCAATTTATAAAATTTTCTTGGTCGCTAATTTAGAAAATATGCAAAAAATTACAAGTTGAAAATTAAAAAAAAAACATAAAATTTAATATCGATTTTTTTATTACTCACACGTTCACCGCACAAATGAAAATAACACCAGTCATAACTTCCAAACTAAGCTTTACTTTGGATTACATTTGTTGGCAAATTGTGTCTGTTCACAGACCGGTCGAACTGGTCAATGTCGGGTGGTCACCTGGTTATAGGTCATAGTTCACAACTATACAAGGGAGTGAGCACGCCACAAAAACCCCTAATAGTAGTAAACTGTCAACACATTACTGATATTAATCATAACGCGTTACGATCTAAAATGTTATAAATTTTTGGAAAAAACGACGAATTTTAAGTAAATTTCATGTAAATATTCATTAATTTGAATTATTTAATAAGCACATCAGCAGTACTTTTTTTAACAATACATTGTCCCTTTAAAGGATTTTGTTACCTGGACAAGGGACAAAACGAATTGATTATACCTGAATCAAATTATACTGCAATGGATATCAACCGTCCAGTTGTGTATAAAATACGTTATTACCGAAGCAACTGCTTTTAACAGTTTAGGAGATATAAAGTTGGAAACATAAAAGGATACTACTTTACGTTATAATTATAATTTATGTGTCACGATCTTAAAATATGCTTATGGATCGAACTATTATCATAGATTTAAATCACAAAAATTGAATTACTCGCAAAACTCCTAAACAGTTAAAAAATGTGATGTATTTTTTACAACTTCTTTATTTTCAAACCATTTTTATGAGGAATAACTGATTTCACGGCTGATCCTGACAATAAAATATCGAATTTTTAAAACTTTGTTAAAATGTCTGTCATTACTAGGAAAAATTTTCAAATTAATTTTTAAAGTTTCGAAAAAGTATTAACAAATAATAGTAATTAAATAAAATTTTATATTAATGCCCTATAAAACGAAAAATATGCGTAACTTCCTATCCCTTTAAAAAATGAAAGAAATCCTGAAGTCCTGAACTTTCTATGCATCATGATATTCAATAAATCTCCTTGAATGTTAAATCTTTTAATATTGATGTAGTGTATTGTAACATATTATAAAAATTGCTAGAAAAAGTAAATTATTGAAAGGATTTTTTGAAAACAATTTTGAAAAATTTTAAATTTTTTAAAAATTTAATTGAGTCCACATTTAGGTGAATACGATTTAAGATTCCTAAATTCTGTACTAAAATATCTTTTTAAATTCAACACCCTTCGTTTTTTTTTTTTTATTTATTTAATTCATTGAAAGTAATTTGCAGGTAATTAGTATTTAAGTTGAAAACTTTTGAAATGTACGAGATGCAAAATTATTAAAACATTAGAAAAATTAACAGTCCCATTGTGCAATCTGGGGCATTTCAACAATGTACCGCTGAAAGCTCCAGTGGAGTGTCTGTGTTTGTCGGACTCGTAGGGGGTGAAAGGGGTGAAATGAAACTCGGGGTAACTTAGTCCGTCCAAGTGTCATTACAAGCAGCGGCCATTGCTGGACCCCCCTCCCCCGCGTACCGGGGGTGAAACAAAAGACGGAATAATCCATAGGGGTGTTGACCAATGGCGTGCTCGCTCGCCTCTATAGACCTCTACTCTCGACAGCTCTCACAAACTTGTACGAGTTATTATTCATTTGGCTAATTGTTGATGCAGTGTATTTGTGTTTCCAGGTAAAGGTAGACGGTAATTAAACGGAGTGCTGTTTAAAATATGAAAATGAAAACAATAAAAGTCTATATATGGATAAAAAGTAAAGAGCGCAGAATTCACTAAACGAACGAGAAAAATATTTCAAAACAGATAATTAAGACCAAAACTAACATGACAATCGCGGATATGAAACAATTTTTTTTATATATTATATATTTTTTGTTCAAAAATTATTATGTAAAGTATATGAAAATCAACAAAAAAAAAATATACGCTTATATTACCAAACTTTTTACGAACAAATATTTAATTGTAATAGAGAAAATACAGAACATAAAACAATTTTCAATTTTATTAATTTAATTTAATAAAAGCAAATATAGAAAAATTTGAGTATAAGTTAAATTTAATTATGAATTTGTAATTAC
This sequence comes from Lethrus apterus, assembly GCA_018397195.1. Taxonomy (NCBI): domain Eukaryota; kingdom Metazoa; phylum Arthropoda; class Insecta; order Coleoptera; family Geotrupidae; genus Lethrus; species Lethrus apterus. Next base: position 3,959 of record JAFFZR010003530.1, read on the forward strand.
ACTTGTTTTTATTATATATCACTTTAGCATTCAAAGTAAAAACTTTTTATGTTATCATTTTATAATTCAGCAATGGACATTTTGACTTTTGTCCTTATTTATTTTATTTGCATTTACTGTAAGTTTAGATGGGGATTTGTTGTCCTTTTATTTATTTTATAAATAAAGCAAAATCTAATACAATTTCTAAAAACACAAAAAATGAGACAAAATCGCTGTGAAAATTAAACAAATAATAAAAATAAACGACAAAACAAAAAGTCAAAATAAATAAAATGCAATAAAGTTCAAATAAATAAAAATAATATATGTATAATTTGCAAGGAATTGAAGAAATGAAAAATAGAGAAATAAAAACGATCTAAAAATAAGAAAATGAAATATTATGTAAATAAGTGTAGATAGCGTAGATGTACCAACATTAAAGTTTTTTTTTATTGTTAGAAATGGGGAAAAGCCAGTTCATCACAGAATCCACAGAATTGTTTGAATGTGAAAGTTGGAAGATAATTCGTTTTTTTTGCACTAATCGCAGAACACAACTACAAGTAAAGGTTTAAAGCCACAAATGTAAACAATTTAAATTTTAGTGAATCTGAATATAATTGAGAAAATTATGAGAATTGTTAAATAATTTTGGATAACTATTGAGTAAAGACGAATTAGTGATTTTACCAGAAAAACAAAATAACTGAGAAAGATAAAAAGTATTTGAAACTAATTTTCAAAAAATTCAGGTATAAAATAAAATTTTTCATAACCAGCACACTTGAAAAATTTGTTTTTAAATTAGTAAGCAAGTACTAATTTAAAATTTAAAAAAATTATATTTTGTGAATTGTAATATTTTGTTATGGTTATTAATGATAAACCGAGGTAGTTAAATAAAAAGAATTAAAAATTCGTTTTTAAATTTTAAATTAGTAGTTGCTTACTAATTTAAAATTTAAAAACGAATTTTTAATTCTTTTTATGTAACTACCTCGGTTTATCATTAATAACCATAACAAAATATTACAATCACAAAATATAACGAAAAATCGTAATTCAAATGAAGATCTGTAATTAATTTTGGCTCTAACATGCACAATTGATATTTAATGTATGTACGTTAACGACAATGTGCCGCTCAGATGACACTTGCATAGTGAACAGCATGCTGTCCGCAGATGTAAATTAGTGCTCACGCGGCCGAATTAATTGCAATCGGAGATCAAGCTAGCCGTGGGCTGACGATCGCACCTACACTCTAGCCCTGGAATAACTTTACACGGCACGCTAACTACCCTTTGCTCCCAGGGATGGTTCTACAACTCCTATAAGAACTTTAGTATACAAAAGTTTGTTATAAATTTATAATGAGATGGATATCAATCCAGTAATCAGTTGTTCATGACAATTGTTAACTTGTTTATTTAACAAATTTTATACTAAATAACAAATTTGATTCATTGATAAAAATAATTTAAATAACGAATCATTAAAATTTAATAAATAAACCGGTTAATAAAAAATATATATATAATTTTAAGATGCACAACACCTTTATGCCAAATTTTTAATTTGCTAAAATTAAACTTATCCGTGGTCAGTGTAATCAAGAGAGACTGCTAATGACTAGCCACCCCAAGGATTTACTGAACCATACTCAGGAGCAACGGTTAAAGCGTAAGATAGTACAGTACACCATTTCTAATAAGCAGTATTTTGCAAAAGTTTCGATCAAGATTAAAAACATTACTCCATTATATACAAAAAATTAATCATTTTTATAATAATTAATATAGTAAATTAATAACAAAAGGCTAATATTGATATTCCGTTGTATCCTAATATTATCAAAATTTTATTTTTTGAAGTTTCCAAACAAAACGCAAAAGTATATTAACATTAATTACAACATAAATGAACTGAAAGCATTTTTAGCAAAAAGTTGGTCAACAAGATGCAATTTGTCCAATGAATTTTCAAGAATTTGCATATAATCGTGGTTTTGTTGAAAGCCCGATCGAGCATTTTTTTTTTTTTTTTGACGAAAAGAACTTTATTATTAATATAATTAAAAATATTCCTAGAAACAACCTTCTCTAACAGTTACAATATTCAGCAATTAATAATAGTTTTGGACAAAAATCACAGAAAAGCTGAGCTTTCGTATTTGTTAAAGAATTTTTCCAAAAATCAACGAGACCTTATTCTCAGACCTCACAACTCACCCTATGAAATATTCAATATTTCATAGAGGTCCATATTATCGAGGACAAGAATTACCATCTTTAGATGATTTTATTTGAACATTATTTTAAATAAATTGAAAAAATTTTTCCAAATTTACAAATTTAGAGAATATAGTTTTTGATGTTGGTGATGTCATTCTTCAAACGATGATAATTTTCTATAAATTATATTTTCGAATATTTGAATAAAGGTCACATAAAACCGACACTGCCTTCATATGTAATAGAAATTTGCTGAGCAATCTGGTCAATGCCAAAAAATATTCAGAATTATTTTAAGCGTTTTGCCGAGTGACTGATTTTGTAAGGAATATTTTGGTTTGGAAATCTCACTTCTGTGTTGGGTACAACCTCGGCTCTTTATTAATAGAGCATTCACCGAACCGCAATTTGAAAAAATATTAAACCAAAAATTGTTAAATAAAAACATATTGGAAACTATGCTTTTTTCTTCTAAAAAATGTATTAATACATAATAATTTTAATTTCTTCCTTTTCTAAACTTGTTTTTAAACCTAACTAACAACAAACATTTAATTCAAGAAAACCTATTACTTATTAATTTGCTAATATTTCAATTGCATTCACGTTCTAACTTTAAAAAAATTTTTTTACAATTAGAGGCCCAATTCAGAAACAAAAAATGCATAAACAATTACTAAGAAGTTCTCGCTGACACAGACGATGACGTCACATAATCCTAATATACATTTTGTGTCAATTATTAAGTGAAACAAAAATATAAAAAATACTTAACGCTATATTATTGAGAAATAATAATAAAATTCGAAGGTTTCAAAATGTTTTAATTTATCATCTACCTGATGAAGCCATTGTATGGCGAAACATATGTAGTGTAAATTAAAACATTTTGAAACTTTCGAATTTTATTATTATTTCTTAATTTAAATATGGAGTTTCAACAAGTATACTCTTCGTCAATCAACTATATTATTGAATAAAAACTATGAAGATAAACGGAACCCAACAGCTGTTGATTAATTTATATTCAATTAATCGTTTGAATTATATTTGTTCTTGTGTTTTTTCCTACTTCACAAAGTATGCCAAAAGATTCAATTATATAATCAACACATATTTAAAAAAAAAAAATAGGGATAAAGTTTGTAATGTCTGTGCCATTCATTGTGCCTTTCTGCGAATCCTCGAATATTTTCTAACAAGCGACTACATAATTGGTTCGTCCTGTTGAAGTGATATAACAATAGGCTAAAGAAAATAAAGAAGAGAAATGAGAAAATTTAACAGCAACAAAATTGCAATAAGTTTTAGATGAAGAAAAAGATCAAATGTAAAGTTGAAAGGAAAGCTGTAAATGCAATGAAAATTAATGCTTCCGTTAAAAAACGAGCCTGAACAGAATACATAGTTGAAGAAAGCGAGATGGTGTAAACGAACACAGGTTGAGAGAAAGAATACAATTGAAAACATGAAAATGAAGGTGTAGAGAATTAACTATTTAAATAATTTCTCGCAATAACAATTTTAAATTTTATAAATATATTTGTTCATTTAATAACATTTTTTGTTGCTTATTTACACTTCAACATACAAAGTTTTATTACAAAATGGAAGATTCCCATTTAATTTATTTTAAATTCACATGGTGTTACATTTACACCGTGCTTATTTAATGAATGCGATACAGGAACATATAAAGAGAATTATAATGTGCAAACCACAGCAATAGGAATGTAAATAGCGCAAATACCATCGGGTAATTTGAAATACTTGCCTTGATGAAGCGTCCAGTCGTTGGCCCTCATTCAACGAAATATTTCGAGTGAATTTCAAGCACTGTCTTAAGATGTCCTTAAGGATGGTAAGGTTAGCCAAATACAGTTCTCCAGCTTATCGTTTGGAACGGCCTATCGTAATGTCGTGTAGTATTTAGTTGGTGAGGTTTTGTGCGGCGGCGGTGGCAAGTTTGAGCAACTCCGACGCCTACGGCTATCTCCTTCTATTACCAAGTTACCTTCTTCTCGGCTAAACACATCCAGTTACAGTAGGAGCTTTGCGCGAATTAGTTTCTACCTAAAGTTTGTTTTGAATGTAGTTTCGTTTACTTAGACGCAACAACAATATTTTGTTTTGTAGAAAGTGTTAATTGTTTTAATTGACATGCACGTTTCTATTCGCACACTATATGAATTAAAGTTTTAAAATATCGCTGTATTAATACATGAAATCCAATAATTCGATACTGAAAAAAAGCTCCCCATCATAGTATTTTCTAATGAGCATCTACAGCATTTTAAGAATTTTAACTTATAATAATATAAGTCGCTAAATGATGGTTTCATACAATTTTTAATTTTCGAACAAAGTTACTTACATTTTTTACTACGAGCCTTACCATGTTATTAATGTTTTCAACAATATAGAACACATATATAATAAACAAAATATTACAAAATGAATATTAATTACTTAAAACTTATTAATTGATTTTTGTATGTAATTATTTGAGCAAGTCGTAAACATACACCACGGCGGCGTTTGAGTGGAGTCGTTAATCAAATCCTCGGTTCTATGCGAAGGCGCTTTCTCTAAGAGTTTCGTCCGTGCTGCTGGACCAGCATGGCAGCCAACCCTTTAAACCCGCACCACTGGACTCACCCTCATTCTCGTAATTTATTATTCACAAATTTCCGTAATGGAATTCTATTATATTATGGCTAGATAATAATCACGGACGCTTGGACACATTTCATTTCTATATAGCAAATAAATGTCTTACACTTTAACACATTTATTCGAGGATTTTTTCTCGTCAAAAATTAAATTCGAGATTATCATTAATTAGTTGTATGATTAATTAGTACTTTATGAAACTGGTATTTTTATGATTCTCCAATATTTTAAATGAAGTGGTATTGTGTACAATGTTTAAAAGAAAATTGAAGAAAACTGCAACGGTTTATCTCGTGATCAAATATAAAACCAACTCAACTTAATATTACGCGTCTTAAGTTTTATTGTGTGAAACATTACAATATTTTCAGAATATGAAATAATGAGCGTTTGTTGACATAATTCAATGTGTTGTCCGTTGAAATATTTAATTGTAATTTTAAAGGTAAATTACAATTAAATATTTCAACGGACAACACACTGAATTATGTCAACAAACTTGTACGAAACCTATATTCCAAGAACGACAGTTCTGTCTTCAATTTTCCAGATATTCGCAGTTAAACAAAATAACGTTTTTATGATATATACAGGCTGTCCCAGATAGTGCTCTCACTATTGGGATCTCGTAAACTGTAAGAGATAGATATTTGTTTAAATGAGACAAAATGTGCGCAACATCATGGCCTACTTACTAAAAAAAAGAAACATTCAAAATAATGGTCGGTATGGACGCTACACGCAAAAAAAGAAAAAGTGATGTTTTAAATTTTCGCTTGTAGCTCAGTTCGATGAAAAGATACCGGAATAGTATTTTAACATTATTAAGGTACTTTTTTACGTAGATTCCGAATATGTTACTCTAATCTAAATGGCTTTTATAATTTTTGAGATTTCATAGCTAACTTTCTTATTTTAAATACAAATCGTAGGTGGCTTTGATTGTATCTAAAAGAACATATTTTGCTGTTTTCAATAATTTGTAACACTTTGGGTTTATTTGTAGAAATAACAAAGTTATAACGATATTTGTAAATTTTGGGTACTCTTATGCATATCTAGGCTATGCATCAGAGGCAGCAATTACTTAAAAGCTTGTGTTTTAAGAGAATTTCGTCAAATAAATAGATGTATTTTACAAAAAGTTATTAATTCGACATTGCGAAGAGCTCAGTTATGTATGAATAACAATGGACGACTGTTTGAGCATTTGATATAGTTTCTGTTGCTGAAGTACTTTACTAATAGTAAATAGTATGTACAATTAGTGTTTTATTTACTTTTTAGTAATTTTTATACTTTGTTTCCAGGAACAGGTAGTGGTAAAACAAAAAACTTTGCTAATTATTCCAATAATTTTGTTATTTCTACAAATAAACCCAAAGTGTCATACATTACTGAAAACAGCAAGTTATGTTCTTTTAGATACAATCAAAGCCACCTACGAAAACGAAAACAAAAATTATAAAAGCTATTTAGATTAGAGTAACGTATTCGGAATCTACGTAAAAAAGTGCCTTAATAATGTTAAAAAACTATTCCGGTATCTTTTCATCGAACTGAGCTACAAGCGAAAATTTAAAATGCCATTTTTTCTTTTTTTGCGTGTGGCGTCCATACCGGCCATTATTTTGAATGTTTATTTTTTTTAGTAAGTAGGCCATAATGTTGCGCACATTTTGTCTCATTTAACCAACTCTCTATCTCTTACAGTTTACGAGATCCCAATACTGAGAACACTATATGGGACAGCCTGTACAAATGTATACAGGATGGGATTAAAATATGGAATATTTAAAAAAAAAGCGAAAACAACCGGTTTTTAAAAAACGTTGAAACAGGTCGATTTTATTTTTTTTTTAAATACACATTAATATGTGCGATTTACTTTCATTTGTTTTGTAGTTATGACGTCATCAAAAAAAATTGAAATGACTATAGATTTTTTGTAGTGGAATCCGATAGTGATTTTTCTTCCCTTTAGGACCATGTAATAAGGTTGCACAAAAAAAATTCTAAGGAAAATCGAGGTGAACATTTAATGTTGATATTATGCTACATTATGCTACATTATTATCTTGATTATTCAGTACGCTACAATGGTTGTAAGATAAAAACGAAAGTTACTTCAACAAGAAACTTACGGTCCGAATTATTTGTTATCTATGATAATATCAACATTAAATGTTCAGCACGATTTTTCTCAGAATTTTTGTTGTGCAACCTTATGATTTATTTGCATGGCCATAAAGGGAAAAAAATCTATATTGTAATTTAAAAAATTTTGTGATGACGTCGCAAGTAGGAAACAAATGAAAGTCTTAAGGTGAATCGCACATATTAATGGGTACTTTTAAAAAATAATCGACCTCTTTCAGCGTTTAAAAAAAAACCGATTGAGTTCGCTTTTTTTAAATATTCCATACTTTAGTCCCAACCTGTACATTATGTGTATAAAATTAAATTAAAGGTGTCCAAGTAAATAATTTTCTTAAATGGAGCAAACAATTTGAAACATTATTAGATAAAGTTGAAATAAATTTAAACAGAATGTAAGATAGGAAAGCAATTAAAAACACTATCAAAAGACATATTTTTTAGAGTTAGAAAATGGCAAATTATTTAATTATCATTTCCATAATACAATATTCATTAGGATTTATCAAAATTATTGGGCACACAGTAACGTAGAAGAATATGTTCTGAAGAAAAGAAGATGAAGTTTGGAAAGATGCTGGTAGTATGAAATATGTGTGTAATATTGATGATCGAGAATCTATCAACGAGTACATAATAATACATTTTTGAGGAGGAAGGTGCTAAATACAAGGGGGAATATCTAAAATATATGTATAGTGGAAAATCAACATAGAGCTGAAAGTTCTCAGATAGGAAATAAAATTGTCAGTTAAAAAAGAGGAAAGAAAAGAAAGCAATAAATAGTCAAACTGAATTGTCAATTGTTTAAAAGATCACATGTAAATATTTAAATAAATTATTAATTTTACTTTTTACACAAATTTTGTCAGATAAAAAAGAAGAAGAAGAAGAAGGCAATAAATAATAAAACTGAATTGTCAATTGCTTAAATGATTGCATGTAATTATTTCAATAAATTATTATTTTTACTTTTTACACAAATTTTTAATTTGTAAAATGGAACGATTTATTGTCAGGAGTATTTGTTTTCCATCATATTTACATTTAGTTCATGGTTAAGAATTTGCTTTTTATCAATCGTATAATACATTAAAAAACATATAGCCAAAGCTTTCCCAAAGCTACCATCGATGAATTTTTAACTGTTGTACCTAAAACTTGTCTAGCTTATCCCAAAAAATCAATATAATATACTTATTATTACTTTGAAATATTTATACAGAAATTCCAACAAATTCATTCGTTTCACCACTAATTAATTTATAAAAACAAATATTTTTTAAAACAATCCGTAGCGTGAGTTACTACAAAAAATATTTCAGGTTTTGATACATTAACTAACCTTTTCCGTAAAAATAAATACACTTACATAAAAATTAAAATTAATAAAAAAACTAATAAAATGCATGAAGTATTGATGGTTTTAAAACGACGAACATCTAACATTTGGCAAGCGATTTATTAAAAAGCATGTTTTAATATCAATTAATTTTTTTTTTCTTTCTAGAGCGTGCAACCAATTAAAACACAATATATCGCTCAATAAAGAAAAAAAAACAGATAAGTATTCTATCAACCAAGAATTTGACACTAATAATATCAATTAAGACAACTTTGACTTTTCATTATCAATTTCTTCAATTCAAACATTGATTGTGAACGTGTTTGTAACAATATTTTTAAAACCTTATTTTATGGTCATGGAAATATGTTGAAACACATTTTGACACATTTTAAAACGACCACGTAATTTTCTTCTTCCATATAAATTAAAAGAAGACATTTTCTTTCATAATTACATCGTTAACAATACCTATCAGTTGTATCTAAGGGGTTTTATCGCCAAATCACCCCTTAACTTAACGCCAATGGCGCATTGGAACGATTTGACACCCTCTCACTATGTTATCTAACACTCACCCCGGGGATGGTTTCCATCATGAATTTAACCCTTCCGAAGGACATATCTGAATATTCGCACTATAATTATAGATAATTGATAAAACTTATTTCAACATAGTTATGTATAATAATTTAGATGTAATAAACACAAGTAGACACGAGAAAATACACCATAGGGAAGTTTTTGCTGAAACGGCAATTTCGGAAAATTTATTTACATTAAATATAAATTTCCTAACCACACCTCCGGATATGTAAGTTCACGCATTTCTATTTCCGACCGACAAAATGGTGGCCTTTAAAATTAACGGATGCGAAACGTAACAGAAATGTCTTGTATGTGAAAATCGCAGGATATAATATTATATATTTCATCGAAACAATATTACATAATAAAGAATTTAATTGTCTAATATTTTACTGTATAAACGATTGTAATAAGGATATATATACTTAAATTATATTCTGAATGCTGTTATTGTTCAGAATCCGTTCAGGAACAATGTCCTAATTATATAATCCTGTAAATTTAATTCTAAGAAACCATAGGATAGGAAGGAAGAAACACAATTCATAGGACTAAGACGCTACAAAGTAAATGTCCTTTAAAGTAACAATCCTGCAAAGCCAAGGTAAATTAGTAATTTTAATTCAATGAAATTATTTCTTGTTTTAATGAATTAAATATTTTAATTTTACAACAGAAATAAAATTCACCACCTTAATTTATTCACCAAATTAATTCCTTAAAATAATTTCTTTCATTTTCAATAAACAAATTCTTTTGTTTCGAGGTAAGTTTGTAATATTAGTAGCCTACTCGTGTAGCATCATCCCTCACTGGTCTCTAGAGGTCATGCTGCCTTGCAATTATTTAAGAGGGGTTTGTCCGGGTAAAATTAGTTGGATGGGGGCGAAAAGGGTTACGCAACGTCCATACTTGCTATACACTCCATATTTTCTGCAAAATACTGACATTTATCTCGAAACAATGGTATACAATATTACATTGTATTACGGATAATTATTCAAATAAAAAATATTATTTTTTTATTTCTATACGTCATTGAAACAATATCAGAAAATAATAACATAATTAAATAAATAAACTAGCAACAATTATTGTAATTATGCACAATTTATTACGCCTAGTCTTATGAACTAATATAAAAAAATAAAAGTAATAAACTATGGAATTCAAATAAATGCGACATTAATTCTTACATTAACTTGAGACACACCTTTTAAAACAAGATGTAGCTTGCGTTATTGAAAATGTTGATATTTTGTAAGCAACTTTCATGGATTATTTATTACCTACTTATTTAACTTCTGTAAGAAAAAAACAAATATTATTATTATCATCTACTTGTACACATTTATTTAGTTTTTGAGCAATCGATGTATGTCGCTTGATTGTCAAGGTATACCAGTATTGTTGGATGTTCTATTAATTTTTGATTTCCATTTTACTGATGATGTATTTAATGCAGAAGCTAGCCTAGGCCTCGGATGTTTAAAGCAGTGTCAGTTAACATATACAAAGCTCTTTTAAAAATCAATCAAAAAATGACATTTTTTATCTAGCAAATTTTAGTAATTACTATTATTGAGAGGGAGAAATATTTACAATGTCAACAAACTTTTGAAATCCAGAAATCCAAACACTTTTCTTTGTATTATGTGTTGATTATGACCATACGAAAATGAATTGGTACCGAAGATTTATATTTCACGGCTGACAAGAAGATTGCACCAAAACAAGGACGAAGAGCTGGTCAGCTTAGTCCGGATAGTTCAGATCAATCACCCGAAACCCTCTTGCAAAGTTTAAATTTGAATCAATCGCCACCGGACGCCTTGTTTTGAGGACACGTAAGACTAGAAAATGGGGAGATGGAGGTGGAAAATCATAGAGTAAAACTTCACCAAATTTAATGGAACGGGAATGATTTCAAACACAGAAAGTTGAATCGGACGATGACATACCAATCATACCAGACAT
>JAFFZR010003531.1:0-13369 GCA_018397195.1 Lethrus apterus
TTGAGAAAAAAGATTTTTCATTAGTACTGATTACAACATAATAAATTATACAATTTAGTATTCGTTTAAATGCATAGTTAAAATATTACAAATTAGTGATTAATCATTTGAAAGGTCATTAGCGTTCAATAAAAAAGATATGTTTGTTTTGATAGAAGTAGATTTGTAAATGATTACTTATTAAGATTTATTTTATCAAATTTATGAATTATTAAATGTATTGTATTAATTTTCAAACTTAAACTTTCAATGTTATCGCAGAGAAAATGTAAAAATAATATCTTTTTTATTGTAAATAAACAATATTGAATATTTAAAAATAATTTTTAATCCATAACATCTTTTCTAATTAAAAATTTTCGATATAGTCAAAAATGAAGGAACTTTACTCTTGAACAAAAATGATATTTTTTGACACACCTCGTATACGACTGATATAATTTAATATCTGATGGTTGAATTTTGGGTTTTAGAACATGCAGAACTTTTTCATAAAATCAATAATAACAAAGTTTTCCATATGTAGCCAACTTACGCGGACACACTGTATATGACGAATTAAAGAATTATACTGATTATAATATCGTTGTCATGGTTACAATAGAAAAAGTTTGAAATTTATGACATATTTATAGTAGTTTACGCGACAAGTGGGTGAAGAGGTTCACTATGAAACGAGTATGCGAAAGCATACGAGTTTTTTAATGACACTTCACGCACGTGTTGCGTACACTATTTTATCTACAACCGTAAATATGAAGAAGAAAAATACCGAAATTCGTTAAATATAAATTATTAGTGTCAAAAAGAATAAGGAATACAAAAAAAAAATTAAGACAAATAGCAAAGGAGGAAATAGGAAAAGAAAACAAGACAAAAATAGGATATAAAAAGCTGATGGAGTATGCTGGAAATGGGACGAAGAGACAAAACACTAGCAAAACACATACGAACAACCAGACGACGATCGAAGCAAATGACAAGGAAGAGACATATGATAATTATGATAAAAAAGCAAGAAAAATAATGAAGTAATAAATATAGAAACTAGGAATTTACAAGGAATATACGAAAAAACCTAATCATAAGGAAAATACCGAAAAAGAAGGTTTGGGTGGACGAAAAATGTATGGAAGAAATAAACAGAAAAAGAAATTTGCGAGGAAAATATCTACAAAGAGGAAACGAAGAAGACAAACGGAAATATATGGAGCAGACGAAAATTGTGAACAATTAATTTTTTATAGATGTAACATCATTATGTTCACAATAAACGTTTCACGTGTAAGTGTTATTTGATTTTTGACAAATTACATTACATACTTAACTCTTACTAAGAATCTAATGTGATGATTTTTAAAACGAAATATTATTTGATGCGGATAATTTAAAATACCTAAATTTGAAATGTATATAAATTGAATCCAAGCAAGCTATGATATTTTAATATTCTCCAAAGCGTACAGATGGAGCCATTAAGGTTTATAGCATTTGTTAGAAAGAGTCCATTCTATCTAGTAGGTTATATTATGTATGATCTCATCCTATTTTTCTCCGTGCAATTTAATTAACAAACTGTCACCTAAATACAAATTAGCAAGTTTAAATGTCAAATTCAATTTAAAGTCGTTCATCGTGTTACATTTTTGATATTGTTTTAAATGTTTCTTTCGTATGAAAATATGTTATTGAAGTTGAAACTGAAGCAAAGCTGTCACAGACAAATAGCAGAAACAAGCAGCGGAAAAGCTACGGCAAGATGTATAAATTTCAACAGGTCTGACGTATGTAACTTTTTCAGAACGCTGGTTTTCGCAGTTTCTTTTATTGTACGCTCCGGTGCACGCAAATTGTGTATGTTTTTTGGTTTATATTGAAACGCAATCGTGAGTGAACTGAACACACATTACGACTATTTGATAATGCTCAACTACTTTTATAAGTCACCGATAACGTTTGTTAAGTTATATTAAGTAATATAAATTTTTTTCTGCGCTGTAAAATTAGAAAATAATAAGTACTTTACAAAAGTAGAAGGAATGCGTACAAATCCATCAGTTAGTCGTTTAGACAAGATATAATTCTTGAAAATAACCCCGATAGAATTGAATTCAACGCTGATATGAAATAAAGCAAAACACCATCGAACAGTAATTAGAATTTACCGAATGCGCAAACAAACTTTATTTATCGAGAATTGTTCACAACTTCTATTTGAATTTTCATACATATTCTATATTTAAAAATAGTTAATTTATGAATATTGTTACACACAATTAAATATTATTATTACGCCATTAGCATGACATTAAATGAGCCAAGGAAGAGAAAATGAACAAGTGCCGTTAAAGTACATAAAGGATTTCCCTCCCTGTACTCTAAAAAATTATTTTGCCGTATTATTTCTATGTGTCAACATCTTCTATCTCTTTCACTGCATTTTTGCCTTCACTAGCGTAACATTAAATAGACTTAAGAAAGAGGAAATAAACAAGTGCGATTGAATCGTGCAATATAAATCTTATTAGAATCTTTTCTATCGAAATTGAATTTGTTTTCGTAATGTTCGGAAATTATTAAAACTCTATTTTTCCGCTTAGAAACTAAATTGGAAAATAAAACACTGCTAGACTAAATGATAATAAATGTTTTATTTTCGTAATAATGTTCCGTTGGGAATCGATGTTGGTCAGTGTTGGACAGAGAACGCTTTCGTCGGTGATGAATTGGCGGGTTCGGATCACATAATGAGTCCTTTTACGAAGAACGCTGCAATTAGCGCGGAAAATTGCTCTATTCGTTTATATTTGCGCACCCCGTTCGGTTTTAATACATTGAACATCTCGGACGTTTTAAAATTGATTACGTAATTTTATTAGTCGTAAAGTGCGATAATGTTTTTTTTTATTTGATGGCAACAACATTCAAACGAAACTCGTTGAAATGACCTGTTTCTGCTCCTTGGTCACTAAACAGTGCACATCTGCTAAGAAAATTGCATAGCACGTTGATAGTAATTTGTAGTAACGATCATCACTGATTAATTTTTTTTAACGCATTAGAATTTGTTTTTAACGTGTTTTTTAATGCATAAAAGTCACAATTAATGGAAGTTGACCGAGCGACATTTAAGAATAATTATAACAAGGAAACAATAATTGAATCCTAAACATGGTCGGGCAAGAGGGTATTTAAAAGGAGCGAATATGGAAAGATATACATAAGAACAGATTTAATGTTGAAAGAGGGATTACAATGTTGAAATAAATAATTTAGTAAAAAAAACCTGTGTTGTTTGGAATGTACACTTAGCTTTCTCTAAGTGTAGTATGTGGACAGACATTGACAAGTATTTTGACATATGCCTTACAATTAGGCAATACTTATTACGGTAAATGAGTAGCTAATGTGCAGGGTTGAGAATGGGTGAAAATTTTCTACTACCCTGCACAGAGGCTACACATTTAACGTAATAAGTGTTGCCTAATGGTAAGGCATATGTCAAAATTCTTGTCAATGTCTGTCCACATACTACTTTCTCTAAGTGTACATTCTATACAATGTAAAAAGATAAGATTTTGTTATTGTTTCATTTTTTCCTGATTTAACTTGCATCCTATGAAAATTGGCACATGGGTGGGTAATGTCAAGAAGATGAATTGGTCATATTCTTTTTTTTTTTAATGGTTGGAAAAAGGCTGGGAAAATAATAAATACGACGTGAAAGTAGTGCGAATTTGTAAATGAGGCTAAGCATGCCAGTTCCTAGCCACTATAACTGGAAATATTGTAGACTGTCGTTGGCTTGGAGATTTTCCGCAAGAGATGAAAAATTTTACAAAAAGAAAACAAAGTACGATTGCAACGTTTACATATTCCAAATATTAAATTCAATTAAAAATATTTGTAGTGTTATATATTTTGTATCATCGTTTATAACATAGTCTACAAAATGTAAAAATCCTCAACGAAACGGAAAGTCATGTACTTCGACACTTTCATTTACCGACTTGCAAATATCGTAAATTTAGCTTTCCTATCGCTTTTCGTCAAATATACACGTTGAATACGCAAAGTAATAACAAAACGTCTCGAATGCATTTTTCACGCGGAGACGGAAAGCAGAAAGCATCGATAATGATTGTGCGGTACGAGTGTGTATATATTTTTATTCTCTTCACTTGATAAAAGTGCAGAAAATATTCCGAGTAGTATTCAATAAAGACGACTCGTAAAACGGTCGTCTGTAAGTGAGGATTCCATGACAGGAAATCGTATTTTGCTATTTTACCGTATCTTATGTAGATGCAGAGATCTGCATATGGATTTGCCTCGAAATTGTTTCATTTTTGCATCGGTAAAATATACCACGACTATTTTAAAATTGAAATCATTTTAGCTATTTTTCCTAATCGAAAATATACAGGCTGTCCAAGGATGGGGTTACAAAGGGAAAAAACTTTTTTAATATGCGTTTTATAAAAAAAAAGTTATTCTTTATAAAAAATTCTGCTTTCCCCAATGTATGTATATTTCAGTTTGTGACTTTTAACAATCAGAATTCTAATTTATTGAACGAAATTTAAAATTTGAACATAAACATTATCAAATACATTTGTTTTTGTTTGTTGTTTTAAATTAAATGATGTACCTATATTTTGATGAAATCCATTTTTTTAACTCTGTAATATAGCGCATCCGTCGTCAAAAGAAAAAGGACAACAACTGGACAATAATAAACCAAAAGCGGAACGTAATAATGAAATGAAGTACGTTCAACTAATTTAAGCAAATATACATTCCGGGGCCAAAATTACAATTGTATGGTCCCGTGGAATGGACGTATTTTACACAAGTGTCTGCCGCAGTTATAATGTATTGTTGAAACTGCGTTAGCATGTTACAGTTGGGCTCAATTTGCCAGGATCGCGATCGGTTGCAGATCAATTTGCGCAAACGTCTCATTCAAAATTTCATTATTAAAACAACATAATCTTATTTAAAAAGTTCAAATTTTCTATAGTGATGCAAACTTTTTTTTATAAAGTTCTGATAACTTTTAATAATAATTGACAAAAGCGTATATTTTTAAATTTAGGTAAATATTTTGTGATAATTTAATCGCGACTTACCAACAACAAAACACCAGCTTGTGATACTATTAATGTCATTAATATTGATTTTCTTTAGCTATGATGTGTGGTGTAACCGTATTTGTTTTAAATCGCTTTTAATACAAGATGTTCGAAAAATCATTCACAACGTCATTAAATGTTTTCGAGCAAATCCTCAATCAAGCGATCGATGAATGGGTAATTTACCCAAAGAAATAATAATGCAATTCGCGAAGGTGGCTGTAGATTACGTTGGTCCAATTTTTTTAAATGAAGGGAGAGGTCGTTGTAAACTTTTAATCAAGGCTTATATTGCATTGTTCATATGTTTCAGTACCAAGGCAATATATTTAGAATTGGTAGGTGACTTGACTACTGAATCTTTTCTAAATTCTTTCAAACGATTTATATGTAGAACAAGATACGTTAATGAAATATATTCAAAACCGCTAAGTACGATTTCACAGCTGTTACAAATATAAGTTATTAAAAGTTAAACAGGGTAATAGGGAATGCACAGACAACATATGAAGAGATGTACACTCTTTTAACTTCCATTATTTTCAAATTACAATCTGAGGGAACTGAGTTAACTTTCAAATCTAAAATTGACCCACCAAAGAAATTTATAACATCATACATATCAATGAAAATGGAAAAAGGTGAGGAAAATGTAGCATTCAATTTACATGAAAATAAATAATTATATTAATGAATCTTCATTTCGGTAAAAGTTATTTTAAATGTGGTTAATATACTGATAATCTGATAATACTGATAATCAACTTGATCAAATAGTAATGTAAATTAAGTAGTAAGAATGAACCTGTTTCGAGTTGCGATGTTTCAAGTGTTAGGTCTCAAATACTTCAACATCAAATTGTTCTGCCTTAATTGCGACTCGACTCGTATCCAAATCAACAGTTTCGATTCTTGTTAAATAGCTCCATATAAAGTGCACGTTTTAGTGTCCATTCTGATTGAATCACGTTTCGTTACACGATATTTTTGAGAAGAGGAATTAATTTTTATTACTTGGATCGAGTTCAACGCGGAAATGCATGCAGCCGTCGTGGATTCAATGCACCACAAAAAAAAAATACGCGTTGGGAATTGATGTGGCATTGTGTCTAATTCCTTTGTATTTTATTAACTTCTGTTCAGTCAACCACAATAATTTAAAAATTGCAAGTACGCGAGAGAGTGATAGAAAATTATTCTTACCATAAATTTGTATGCATTACATAATAGAGAAAACATTTGCAAAAATCTTCCAGGTTTTATTGAAATAATATGTTAAATCAATGAAGAATATAATACCACATGTTTGATATCAATTTAGTTTTGTAAAGAATATTTTAAATTACTACAAAGATTAATTTTTACAAATTTTAAACGTAAAACGTTCGAGGTGAACCGTACCAATTTCAATTCTTTTTCTAGTCAATCTTCATTTTAGGTAACGTTTCTTTTATTGTTTTCAAAACGTCTGTTGCATTTAAAGCGATGTTTTGTTCGAGTGGCGTAAATCTGTGATAGCTTCAAACACCGACCAGTTTTGCTTTTTTCCTTCTTTTCGTTCGTAAACCAACCCACATTCGTCGTCGTCTCTCTCTACATAATGCGTCCATTCGTAAGTAAAGTTCGACATCCTTTGCCCGTTTATATTTATTTAGATGCGGGAGAGAAAAAGTGCTTACGTAGCTTTTAGGCACCCCTATTCCAATTTGCAGTCGTTTTGTATCGGTTTTTTTGACCGTGGCTCACATCCAAGTGCTCAATGTTCATTAGTACGTAAGCTAACCCCACTACATGTAAACTTCTTTTAATGCTGTGTCGTTGTTTAAATTTATCCATAGGTATGAGACTGCAAATTCCTTTTAGTTTAGTAGTTGCATTTTTATTTTGAATTCGTTTTAAAATTTAGAAGTTTAAACTTCATAATATACAGGATCATTCTGAAATAAGTACAGATATTTTAACAGGTGATAGCTGACAATAGCCCAACCCCAAATATGCAAAGATTACGGTCCTATGTTGAAGGTTGTGCCAGAAAAAAATATTTTAGGTTTTGAGTAAAACATGACAATAACGTTGTTTTGCAACATTTCAGATTATTCCTGACAAAGGAAGATTTTCAACACGACACATATTGAAATGGACACAGGACCGTACTTAGAACCGGGCATTCGGTTCTAAGTACGGTCATATAAAAAATGACGTTTTTCGAAAATTTAAAATGAAGATAGGATTGCCGTTTTTGCGGATTTCGGTTTGGGTTAAGGTCACCTATCACCTGTTAAAATATCACTTATTTCTGAATGACCCTGTATTTGTACACGGAGAATATGATATAATTTTATATTGTTAGTTCAACAATAATTAATATCTGATGTATAAGAATTGCTTTATCTGTATTCAATAGACGGTACTTATTTCTGTCTTAATATAAATGTAGTTACATCAATTAATAGTACCTGATGGATAAGAATTGCTTCTTCTATATCCGATAGGTAGTACTCATTACTATCTTAAAATAAATCAAATTACCAATTTTAAACACTTTTGCAATAAAATTCAGTGTAATTTAGTCCATTATATTTCTGGACTAGTTACATTAAAACTCATCATTCGGACGGAAGGTCAGTTCAAAGTCAGAAACATTGTAAACTTAAATCTGCGATGTAAATTTAGACTTGACATTACTATCCTACTGATTAAGCCGCTAGACCAGTAATCCGTTGTTAACGTCTGGCCCAATATTTTTAAAGGCTCAAAGTTTAAAGCCTTGATGACTTTGTTGAGGATATTCGATCCTTTGGATGGGGTATATTCACACTTGGACAATCGCTCGTTAAATCAACTGTTCCTAGTCAAATAGCTCTCTACTTTCTACAGGCATTTCCCCCAAATATTCCACTTTTTGAATTTATTCTCTTTCCACCATTAAATTCTCCAATCGTCTCCGTTTTCACCGTTGAACTTACGGCTGCAAAACTGATTATAAGTAAATCATCAAATATGTTTTAAGTTTCATATTTATGTAAAGTGCGCTTGACGCAATCAGCAACTCTGGCGCTTGCGCCGTAGGGAAAAAAGTTTAGTACTGAAAGCGACAGCGTCCTGGAAGGTACGGATTAAATGTGTGTAGGCGAAGAACCGAGTTTTCTTATTCAAACCTTCCTGGCAATGTTCCCCACAAAATCAAAGTGTAATTTTTCAGATTCCCTGGCGTTCTCAAGTTCTTACAGTTTTCTTTTCAGCTAAAAGCAATCACATTCTCATGGAAACCCGTAAACTATATGGTATAAATAGTTCTTGAGAGAGAACTGTATTGTCTTCTGTGTGGGTATATTTTGTATTGAAAAGCAGACACATTGGCATAGGCTGGTTGCGATATTGAGATTAATGACTTTAAAATTCATTTCCGTAATTTCTTCTCGGCAACTTGAAATAACTGAGCTTGAGTTGTAATGGGTATAAAAATATGAAGCATATTTTAATGAATTCAAACGATCCGCCAATGTTGGTTTTAATTCTGAACTTGTCATAATGGGGCGTAAAACGCAGTCAGAGTTAATGATGCAGTGTTGCTATTATTTATGTATATATTATTAGCTATGTACTGCAATGTTATATGACCTCAAATGTGTCATATTCACCTGCAAATATTTCCCGTTTGAAGATTTCTGTTGCAGTTACTGGAATACCAGTTAATAACTCAATGTTTTATTGGTTCTTTCAACATCCTTGATATTTTTGTCCTGAATACGAGATTTAAGTATTGATAATAGAATTAAGTTTTTTTTTTAAATGAAAACTGTTTTATTCTTATAAAAGAAAATTCAATTTGATCTAAAATATATCTGTCGTAATGATAATTGATAAACTTTTAATACAAGAAGTATAAAATTCATTATTTAAAGATCGTCTTGCAAAAGCCAAAACTAAAAAATTAATTAACGTTCATAGACATGATACTGATCGTAAACAAGTTTGATTCACTAATGAGAAGAATATATAATCCCCTAAACGTGTTGTCAAATTTCTGGTCTTTTTCCGGCATCCTTCTCTTCAACTTCCGTTGGAGAGATACAGTTTCCGACCTCTGTATTTCCAGTGCCGGTTTGTCTTGACGATCTACACCAACACAACAATAACCCATTTGGCGATAACGACAATTACATTTCGGTTTTTGTTGTGCACAATTACACGACATGCCGAGAACGTCCCCTCCGTGCGCTATCTCACAGCGTTACGCCGCGCATTAAAAAGTTAATATGTAGAGTATGTGCAGTAAACGTTAGACGTCGCGCGTCGGAGCCATCTCAAGTTCTGATAAAGACGCCTTCCCTCAACCCCCGACAGCAATAACGGAAACTAAATTTCCGGTGCCTGTGGCCGCACGAACGGTTATTATATTCATTCATTCGAACACGTCTTAGCCTGCTTGTGGCAGCTTGGAGAAATACTCGAAGATATAGAGGCCGTGATCATGATAAAGGGTAAATTGTATCTTATATGTGCGCGGAAGATCAGGAAGTGTGGCGGAATCATGCTTTATGAATGTGATTCTAAAACTGACAATGTTCATAAGAAGAAAATTCTACATTTTAAATGAAGTAGTATAAATTACCTAAATGATTATCCAAATTTTAATAAATTTGATCATATTACAAAGCAAAGCATGAATCAATCAAAGGCATCAATTAAAGATTGAAAACTGTGACAATAAAATATTAATAACAGAAGGAAGCGTATTTGTAAAGTGTTTTAGACTTAGAGCATATTATACATAATAAAATAGTTTGAAAAAAGAGGTCTTAACTTTTAAAAGATGTCTACTCGTCTAGGATAATAGGATTCCTTTGCAATTTGATTAGTGTCATTTTTCCAAATAATATTCAAAGGCAGGAAATTAGGTAGGAATAAGTAAAATATTTTTTCTAATTGGACGAAATATCTCGTTTTCATAATGTAGCTTCTAATATGGATGCTATAATAATAATATATTAATAATAATAATAAAATATGCCTTTTCTTAATTGAAATTGCTTGTTTTTCAAAGTTCAGAATAACTACAAGTAACTGAAAAAGGAGATAATAAAATGTTGCCATTTAAAAAATAAGCGTGACATCTTCACTCGAATTAACGGTTGGAAATTAAATAAAGTTGACTCCTTGAAGGATTTTTTCGAAAAGAATTGAATACAATTTTAATGAATTAGTTCCATACTGTTCTATGTATAAAGTAATCATTCTCATTAATTAAAAGATAATATCCAGACTTCGATGAAATTACGTTAAATAGTTTAAGATATCATTAGTTTTAAGAGTTAATTTAAACTTTTCTGCCGCGTTAACTATATAAGATTGGTACTATTATTAAGTTTATCATAAAAATGCACATTAATTACCTTTGATGACACCACACTTAGAATTGCAATTTGCTTGACTTATCATCTTAATATACTAAAAATAATTTATAAGAAATGATATGATGGAGAGAAGAATAACGTACAAAACATATGTGAGAAAACTTGGTTAAAGTGAAGATAAAATAACAATATGAATGGTCACATTAAGTAATTTATGAAAAATACTATTTCAGTTATATATCATAAGGTAAATATAATAAATTTATAAAGTATAATATAAGGAACCTTAATGAAGTACATTACCTTTGTATATGCCTTTATGGCAAAAGCATGTATAAAATATCCTTGAATATTTCGTCAGTTTACTGCTATGCAAAACTTGAGGATATTTTTAAAGTTCGAAGTTCAGGTAATTTGTTTTTAAAAGTTCTGAAAGAAAACAAGACTCTTACATTTCATAATTCCCCAAGTTGCAAGTACACAACAATTCTTTTCCGCAAGGCAACTACCTTTGATAGCATTTTTCCTTATAACTTGAAAACTGTACGAAAGACTGAAATCCCTAAACTATTTAATGATATTAGCTCTTGAGCATAAATCAACACGATGTACGAAAGCAATCACGAAAATGTTTTTATAACGAAAGCAGCTATAGACCAACAACAACGAATTTCAAGACGTGATTAATCTTAGTCACAAAAATTGCAATAACTTTTGATTTACGACCCATTAAGTCGAATAATTTTACATATTTGTATCTACTCACTGATTGATTCACTTACTACCAAGGTAAATCTCCGGTTTATCGAACTAATTTAAGCAATGAGCTCGACGAAATTAATGGGGTGTAAGGTCTTGATTCTCTTCTAACGCACAGTTCGAGTTCTAAATCGAATGAAACTCACCTTAAACATACAGAACAGAAAAGAAAAACTGCAACATAATATTTATATCTCCCATTATATTTTTATTTCAAGTTAAATCATTTTACAGAACTTGCACAATTTCACATCGCGAAATCGGGGTTATTCTGTTATAATTTATTAATGCTTACTCAGCTTCAGTTTTTAAATTAGTGTGGCTTCTACTTAAAATTTAGCGGAATTGGACATGAGATATGAAAACTGCAAAGAGGTCATAAGGTGGACACAGTTCTACTAAATAACAAATAGTTTTCTTCGTTTATAATGATTCTTGCACGTCTATTACCTTTTAAATACTTAGCCATCCGACCTAATGCAGGCAAATCAAATCCCATATGCTTAGCTTTGCTAAAAGAAGGTCAACATTTTCTAAATCAAATGCCTTACTCTGGCCAATATTGAGTCACTATATTCGTAAGTTTAGTTAGTTCAGCAAATTTCTAATATATGGAAATGAATGAATTTCTTTCATTGAAATTATTATCAAATTATTATCTCTACGGAAGAAAAAAAATCAAATTTAAATAATGATTATTGAAACGCGCACGAAATAAATTTGAATAGTTTCGAATTCGAAGTCCGAAATTAAATATTAGCTTTCGTCCGATTTACAAGAGACGCAAAGAAATTTCACATTTTAAATTCAGATATAATACAACCACCGCGCCGCCGCTGTCATCGCCTCAGTCGGCGAAATAATTCGCGATGAATTATACGTCAAATTGTTCCAGATTGCAAAGACGATGCGAAATTCGCATAATTCGAACTGAGCGGCGTCAGTTTTTGAGTAAAGTATCTTTTGTCTGTCTGTCTGTGGGGCCTGATTTGTATTCCCGACTCGTCGGGTTCTTTAGACGGTCTAATTCGGTTCTGTTTTGTTTAAAGTTTCGAAATTGGTGGTAAATACGCCTGAATTTTATACCACGTAGCAGTTTTAAAACAAAATTTTCACGAAACGTTCCTACAAAATTCGAAATAATTATGTGAAAAATGGGAAAATCAAGTAGGTATAGAAATAATATACGTTAAATTTGCTCGAAATAATAATATACAGTGTGTCCCCGGATGGACCTAACTATACCTGTAAACTTCCTTATTTCGCATTTTAGGAAGAAAAGTCATTCTTCATAAAAAGTTTTGTTCCATCTAGCAAGTCCTCAGCCACTATCAAAATTTCGAAATAACATACAGGCTGGTTAGAAAACGAGACAACATGAAATTTGGTTAAGAATAAAGTACCTTTTATTTGAAAGGAAAGTATAAGTATTACTGGGAAAAGATGTTTGAAATTTCAATAGAAGCTCACATATCTAATCTCAAAGTTGATTTTTTTATCTTTATTAAGATAAATATGTAATAGGTATAAATCTTGCCAACGTGGTTATCGCAGTTGTCTAATGAAAACAAAT
This sequence comes from Lethrus apterus, assembly GCA_018397195.1. Lineage (NCBI taxonomy): Eukaryota > Metazoa > Arthropoda > Insecta > Coleoptera > Geotrupidae > Lethrus > Lethrus apterus. Next base: position 12,825 of record JAFFZR010003531.1, read on the forward strand.
GCAACTGAGAATTTACTCAAATGATTGATTTCATGTCAACTAATTGTTAGTCAATGTTTGAATTATGTTGTCTCTAGAGCAAAGAATTTATCACCCTTACAAACCGGTGAGACCGCATAAACTTGAAAGAGGCGACGATGAAATTCGTTTAGAATTTAGTTTGTTGTTGGGGAAAGGATTATGATGGACAGATATTTTTACAGAAACATTGCTTTCTTGGACGAAGCAACATTCACAACAAATGGAGTCGTTAGCAGCCAAAATTAGGTATTGGTCGAAAGAAGATCCAAATTTTCAAATAATAAAAAATAGCCCGCGATACAAAATTAATATTTGGTGTGGCGGTAATGTATAATAAAATTATTGGTCCTTAGTTTTTCAACGGAACTGTAAATTAGAATACCTACATAGAAATGTTGCAGAAGAGACAGGCGCTTCATTTTCAATAGGACGGTTGCCCTGCTCATAAAAGCAATTCGAGTTAGGGAGTGGTTAAATAGACATTCTCCTAATAAATGGATTGGACAGTTCGGTCTCCAGACATT
>JAFFZR010003532.1:2328-18122 GCA_018397195.1 Lethrus apterus
AACGGGGTGGTGAGTGCGACAACAACATACGGTCTCGTGTGACTTTGGCTAACGCCACCGCAAAAATCCCACACAACCCTTCGAAGGGAGGTGCCGGATCACGCTAAGAGGTTTAAGTTGCGTCGTGCACGACAAATGGTAATTAAAACTGAGATTTCTAGTGAAATATTTTAAGCGTAAAAGACACCACCACCTGGTCCGTTTCTTACACTAGCAATAAAGTGAATTAGATTTAGAATAATGTGACGACAAAAACAATTTTTAAATATGTCCTTGAAACTATATCCACTTTATAGTTGCTGAGTACTGCCAGTATTTTTGAGCAATTTTAAATAGTAATTGACTATAAAAAATAATGAAACACCTCTTTAAAAAATTAAACTATAAAATACATTTTTTCTTACTTTCGCTATCTACAGCCTGGATATCTATGTGTCGTAATAAATATGTTTTTATTACTCAACAAGTTTTAATTTAATTTGTTACATGCTCAAGAATAAAAAGATAATATAAATAATGATGAGTAAGGTTGATCGTTATCAACAGCTAACTGCCAATGTTTGGTGAAACAAAACAGAAAGCAAGAATATACTACAATAGTAATTGAATTAAATATACGTATCTACGTATTAAGAAAATAAAATATTAATAAAAATGAATTTTATTTCAGAACATAAAGACTTATGAAATGATTCTTATGAATTTACTAACAACGTGTTGTTTACAAAGACCATTAATAATTTTATTGGATGGTATCGATCAAGTAAAGTCATTCAGTTCGAAAACTATAGACTGGTTACCAATGAAGCTGCCCGATAATATTAAGTTGGTCATATCCGTTACCGAAGATAGTAAATTTCATAGAGATATGTCCAAAGTAATTAATAGTGAATGTTTCATCAAAATGCCACTTCTTGGTGAGACCGAAGCGAAGGGAATTCTCCTTTCCAGCGTTTTGCAATATAACCACAGCGTCAATTCTAAAATACAAGATTGTGTTCTAAAATCGGTGCAAGAATGCACATTACCGCTTTATTCCAAGGTAAGAAATATGCATGAAAACTGTCAATTTAAAACGCTATAAACGAAATAGGTTTTAGCTTGGCAAACGTCCTGGTGGGCAGACAAAGAACACAATATCGTACCTAAAGGTAACGTAAATGACCAATTAATACTAATGTTAGAAGAACTTGAAACAATACTTGGTGTTACGCAAGTCCAACATGCTCTCGCTATTATGACCTGTACAAAGCATGGGATTACAGACTCTGAAATGATTGATCTTCTGGCTTTTGACGAAAATTTCCATAGTTCTACTACTCACGGTAATCATAACATAATTGCTGGAGTTTCATTAAAATATAAAAATTATTTTAGTCGCATGGGCGCCAGCTTGTTTAACATGGTCAAGGTTAAATAAACATTTAGCACCATTTCTACAATGGACTTTAACTGGTGGTGTATTGGGAGTGCAATGGCGTGATAATATGTTGTTACAAGCAGTTAGCAACAGATATCAAAAGCATTCGATATGGGCGAATCAAATGCTTCTAGATTATTATATGGTGAGCGAAATTTTGTGTAATTTTTGTTACAAATAATTTTTTTATTGTAGGGAAAATGGTGGAATAACAAACAGGCTAACATCTCTGCAAGACTAGTTTCGCAAGACACTTTATTAGATAAGTAGTAAGTTTATTACATATTTTAAATTTTATATTTCATACAAATTACTTATGTTAATTAAAAAAATTTCAGCTACAACAGAAGAAAATTAGACGAATTACCATATCACTACTTCCAACTTCATCAAAATAAATTGGAAAATTCTCCATACTTGTCCGACTTATCGTGGATATACGACAAAGTGTGCGGTTCGAACTGTTACCAAATACTAGAAGACATATATTTAAGTAGCGACTTCATAAAACAAAATGAATTTATTAGAATGTTAAGAGACTTTCTAGAAACTTATTCAAGTATTTTGAATTACGACGGACGCCAGTTTTATGGCTACTTTTTTAATTATTTAGAGGCGAAAATCCTTTCCGGTGAAATTAATCTAAAATCGTCCGATAAATTAGAAAATGCGTATAGAATAGCACAAAATCCTCCAGTCTTATCTTTAGTTCCTATTAACAGTAATAAAATCGTCGAAGGTACCCCTAACGCGGAAAAGTCCGTATTTAATGACGTTTCGTTTAATTTAGTGACGAGACTGAATGGAAGTAGTCGATTTGTTGTTAGTGTTTCTACAGAAAAAGAAGAAATTTCAGTTTGGGATGCCAAAACGTAAGCATACATTATTTATTATTTATTTAATTGCCTTTCTACCGCTTCGTGTGAAGGTAGTTAATTTTCTGTTGTTCTTTTCCATATTTCTTTTAATCGATTTCTGCCTTGTGTGACTTTATTCACATTTTCCCACGACATATTTTCTTCTCTACTGCTTTCCTTATTTCTTTAGCCATGTTTTTCTGGATCTTCCTCTATTCCTTCTATTCTTCTTTCGTGTGATTGTTCTTCATATATTTTTCTTTTCGAATTCAGGTAAATTCTATTCGAATATTTCTGACACTGTTTCATTCCCCCCCGTAATATTGTGTCTGACGTATTTTGTAATTTTGTGGTTCCATGATTTTTGCTTTTTTTATATTCTAATCTTCTTCACTTCACCTTTTTATCTTATATTCTTCATAATCTTTCAGATTTAGTGCATAGTTTTCCGTCTATTTTTCTTCCTTCCTATCGCTAGTGAGTTTTTTTTGTATTACTGTTTGTTATTCTCGCCTTCACGGAGGTTTCTTCTCTTTACCTTATTTTATCCTCTAATTCTTGTTTTTCTTAAATTTTAGATGTGAAAGAGTGAGAACATTAAAAGGAATAAGTGATCCGATAAATTTGATACCCATCGATCAATTCAAATGTATAGTACTTTGTAGAAGAGAGCTTAGAATATACGATTTAAACGCGGGTACATTTGTGACAAAATTAAAAGGCGTCGTCATGAACCAAAAGATGCCTTATTTTGGATTACATGATTCAAGTCATCTTGTTGCACTTAGTAGAAATAGAATGTACGTCAATTTAATGAACTTGGATACAGGTAAAATATTATTAATAATTTAACTTTGTTATTTTAACTTCTTGTGTATTTATTGTGATTTTATTGTATATACTGTAAATATATGATATACAGGCTTAGTCAAAAGTATGGAATGGGCGGTTTATTTCCGTAAATATGAACTCTAACAAAATGTCTTTGATAGAAGTTTTTTTTATTAATTATTCTCCATTTCTTAGCCTACTCGTTGTTTTTGTATTATACGCAAACTTTTTTTATATGGCAACCAAGTGACTTTTTTTGTTGATTTTTTTCTTGAAATGACTTGATATTTTTTTCATATGTTTTAATAACAAAATTTTAGAGAAAATGCTCGAAATACATTATTCACTCAAATAATATTTAACTCAAATTAAATGTTCAAACTAAAGACCCCCTGCAGCTTGACAATAACCTAATCTATCACAAAAATTAAGCAACGAATTTTGCAGCCAGTTAAGTGGTATTTCTTCAATTTCATGCCCGATTCTTGCTTCCAAATTTTCTGGTTTCTCTTTGTAAATTTCATTTTTTAAATGCCCCCAGAGAAAAAAATCTAGGGGACTCAAATCAGGCGACCTAGCAGGCCATTCAATAAATCCCCGACGTCCTATCCGACGACCTGGAAAGATGTTATTCAGAAATAGGCGAACATCAACTCCATAATGTGGTGGAGCGCCGTCTTGTTGTAACCAAACGTTGCGGTTTGGCATTCTTTGTCAATCTTCATCCGGAAATACATGTGCAATATCAGGTACAATGTGATCACGCAATAAGTTTAAGTATCTATATGCTGCCAAATTTCCATCTATAAAATATGGGCCTATTATGTGGTGCCCAATAATATAAGCCCAGACATTAAGTTTTTGTGGATGCTGTGTATGGTGTTCCATCATCCAATGAGGATTTTCACTGGACCAGTAGCGACAGTTGTGTCTGTTTACAAACCCATTTAGACAAAAAGTGGCTTCATCAGAAAATAAAATGGGGTTTAGACAATTTGGATTATTATTGATCATTTTCATCATTAATGCACAAAACTGCATTCTTCTGTCTGTGTCATCTTCGTTTAGCTGATGGTGAAGGAGAATCTGTAGGGTTTGTGTTTGTTCTTTTTTAATATTCGAACAACCGACGATTGACTAATATCATTATCCAAAGCAAGTTGCGTAGTTGACGTAATTGGATTATCCATAACACAAAGTAATACATTAAGAGCTTCATTTGTGGCTGATTTTGGACGTCCAGATCTTGGGATATCTTTTATATTTTCAGTTTCTCTAAATTTTCTAACCAATTTAGACAATTTAAATTGTAAAATAGGATTTATTTTCGGATGAACGTTATTAAATAAATGACAAACATCTTGGTGTGAACGTTGTCGATCTCCATAACTAACCATCATTAGAATTTCAATTCTTTCAGTTTCACCGAGTTTCACCATGTTTATAAATTAAAATGAAACTATTCACAATGACATGAAAAATAACATTAAGAAAACAGAGGCCACCATCATATTTTGTAGAATTATCCTCAAATATCAAATATCAAAATATCAAGTCATTTCAAGAAAAAAAAATCAACAAAAAAATCACTTGATTGTCATTTAAAAAAACAAAAAAAATTCTATGAAAATGCGTTGACAAAAACAACGAGTAGGCTAAGAAATGGAAACGTTCATATTTACGGAAATAAACCGCCCATTCCACACTTTTGACAAATCCTATATTTATATGATATATTTTCTTGCAAGTGCATTGCGTTAATAGTATTAATAAATTATCATTCTTAGGTGACTGTGTTACCACATTCAAGGCGGGCGAAACCCGCTTCCTTAATTCCTTGCTGGTTTCAGGGGATGGGAGGTATTTAAAATTTTCATGATTACCTCATGTTTTTTACTGCTTGTTTTTTTAGAATTCTTGTCTGTGGAGACGAAACGCAAAAGCCGTTTCCATTATTAGTTTGGAATTTACAGTCGAAGAAATTAATTTACGATTTGCGAATACCACATCATGATTTCATTACGTCGCTATCAGCTATTACTCATGAAGGTAGATATATTTCACAAACATCAGCAATTTAGAATTAAATTGTGGACAGAATTTTTAGATCTTTTAGAGTTTTTCTTGATTCAAAAATAATTATGTTTTATAAATTGAACTAAGTATATTCTTTTTTTAGGTAACTATATTTGTTGCGTTTGTCACGAAATTGACGAACCAAATCCAAATTTCATTGTGGTATATGACTTACAAAGCGGCACGCTATTTAAGAAGTGGAAACCATCTTGTAATACGGTATCATTAGAAATAAGTTCGCCAGGCAGTTGTGTAATTTCAGGATTGGAAGATGCACGCATATTAGTTTGGGACCTAATTACAGGTAATATTTGATTTTTAATGATATTAGTTAAAAAATTAATGTGTTATCTAATGAAATAAGAAGCTTGTATCGCCTAAACAGTTTGGGATAATTTTGTGCAACTCATTGTCCTTATACAGGATGACTGACGAAAAACCTTTGGCGCTGTATCTTGCTTAGTTTTTATCCGATTTGAACAAATTATACATCAAATGAAATCGCTATACAAATACTTTGACATGGACCAAAGTAATATTTTTTTATGCGTCCAGTTTTTGACAGATGACAGTCAACTTTTTTTTTTCAAATGGCACTGTATATATTTTTTATGCATTCTTATGGAGAATTTGTTTCTGAATACCCTTAAGTAAAAAGATAAAGCAACAAAATTATTTTAATTGAAAAAAAAAAGAAAAATTCAAAAATCTAGTAACCAGAATTAGAGCAATAAAAATCTATTGTAGGTGCTCAACGTTTCTAGTCGGTGTCGACAGTGTCTGGAACAGCACGGAGGCAATTTTGAGCACCTACAATAGATTTTTATTGCTCTAATTCTGGTTACTAGATTTTTGAATTTTTCATTTTTTTTCAATTAAAATAATTTTTTGCTTTATCTTTTTACTTAAGGGTATTCAGAAAAAAATTCTCCATAAGAATGCATAAAAAAATATATACAGTGCCATTTGAAAAAAGGAAGTTGACTGTCATCTGTCAAAAACTGGACGCAAGAAAAAATATTACTTTGGTCCATGTCAAAGTATTTGTAAAGCGATTTCATTTGATCTATAATTTGTTCAAATCTGATAAAAACTAAGCAAGATACAGCGCCAAAGGTTTTTCGTCAGTCACCCTGTATATACACCCACCTGTCTAGCTCATGAGGGTATTATTTTAATACGTGTTCGCAAGAAATTTGAACTTGCCGCTCTTTTATTGTTTAAATTTTTAAATGACATTTCATATTTTCATTATCCAGAGGGCGCCAACCATGCTTAAATACACGATAAAATAAAATAAAATCTGTAATATATTTTTTTTAACCAAATTTTAAAATAAAATAATGAAATAATTTCACAAATGCAATTTACTAATCAAACAAAAAAATTGACATAAACAAACAAATATTACGTAACAAGAAAACATTTACTATTAAATAAACGATTATCACGCCGCCTAACGGATAAATTTATATTTAGCTGTTTAGCCATTTTAAATTCTATAATGCGCATTAATCGGTTAGAGACAATTAAGGTCATAATACAAATAGCGATAATTACATCAAGAATTTTCTTAAACCTAAATTTTATTTAAAGTTTTGTTAACGATACCGGTTTGATTCTGATTCCTGCTGACGGGCTATCTTCACAGTTTTTTTGACCTTGAATTCAGTTTTTGACGTTTCAAACCACTTTGTTTTCATGATGCTTTTCGCTCATGTTACTTAGTTTTGCAAATTTACTTTGATAAATTGGTTTCAAAAACAATTTTTACGAAGCACGTAATGCTGCTGCTTCTTCAAAGGACGCTAAAAAAACTTTTGTTTTTTCATATAATGGCGTGGTTTTTAAACAAGTCCATGCCACCCATGATCTTTGAAATTCATCGATTTTGGAGAATAGGATTTGTTAAGTGGATGCAAGGTAAGATATATCCATTTAATTATTTAATTTTACATTTTCTGTTTTAATTTAATCGAATGGTGCCGGATACAAACTTATATCTAACTTAATTATAATTAATGTATTTTAAAACCTTCTTTAATATCAATGTAAGTACATCATTAAGTTTTAATGATAAAACTCAAATAAAATAATATGATTTTTTTTCAATATATCTTAAATCATCTTTATTGTAAAATTCTTGGCTTGAAGGAACAAATTCGTCGTTTACGAACAACTCAATTCTTAAATATGCACAATCCGACATTATACGAAAGGTAAAGAGCTCGCACGTTCAATTTTCCAAATCATTTGAGTGAACAGCCAAAGCTCGACCTGCAACCTTCCATAAACGTCGAAACGATGAATTACGGTCAGGGGAATTCCCGTTTATGCATTTCTAATGGCGGACGCCGTCTCAGCGTAAATGATGGAATGTTTTTTTGTCGCCAGAGGAGTGTTCATTTTCCGGTCGGATTGACGGGCCGATAAAAAAGGGCGCGCTCGAGCACCGTGAAAACGCGCCATCAAGACTAGTTTGTTACTTGTTTTGGGTCATTTAGCAGATAAACGGTATTGAGTGGCCCTGCCTTAACGATACCTTACGGTCCTTTAACGATCTAAATGCATAAAATATTAGTTAACTTCGAATGAAAGTTCGGATTGAAAGTTAAAGATTTTGCCGTTGATACTTTTACTTTTATTTATCCTTTTTCCATTAGTTTTAAACAAATAAACCACAAACGTAATTTAATATTTATTACGAAACATATATTAAAATATATAAAGTAATAAATATTTTTATAATAAATTTTAAAAAATATTGTACAATAATTTACTTCTTCAATATGCTAGTAAAATTTACTTCTCATAAAAAAATATTTATTACTATTAAGACTTTCAAACGAATATTGTACATAAAGAAATATTTTCTATGCTCCTGTCAAAATAAGTTTTCATCAATTATGTACCATTTAGTTTTCGCGTTTAACGCCGCTTATAACCTACGTGATATAATTTAAAACTAGTCCAATGCCCCAACTCCGATCGTCTAGGACCTTAGATCGAGCGATGTAGAGCAGAATAGAAAAGCTGAATTTCGTTGTAGGAAGGAGACGGCTGATACTTTTAAGAATAAGAAGGACGCGAATAAGTGTCCCGGCGCAGTGTCTAAACCGGGAACGATTCAATTTGCCGGTCCCCTGGCCACCGGCGGCGGCGGCGAGCTTCTCATTAAACGCTCCATTACGCCGCAAGAAACAAATTACTCTAAATGCCCGTCTCACTTGAAAAATGGCCTTATGATAATATCGGTTCTATTGCCGAATATGACCCCAATCGGAAAATCTGAACCCAGATTTGTTCATAAATTTTGTTGTACAGAATGAATTTTCATTAAGGGAAGTACAATTTTCCAATTTGATTACAGTTGACAATCAGAGACTTTCGTGCTGAAACAGCCTTTTTTTATCAGTTGCATTCATTTCTGTAAGAGCCATCTTCGGGGCTTCCGTGATTTATTGAGACTAAATTACTATTAAATATGTTGGTGCAAGGTTTACAGGGTTGGTGCAAGGGATTAAGTGAATCTGCTACATTTTATTGTTGTGTTTGGAGCTGATTTGTAGGTATGACAAAATGGGAAAACAATTCAAATGAACTTATATTAGCATTTGTTCAGTGTATCGAAATTCCAAAATTAGAAGAAGATACAACAGTGAAATCTGAAAACTGAATGTTACCGTTATGGACGAAATGAAGAAATTATACATGAAAAACATAAACCCGTACTGAAATGTGAAATCTAGAATAAATACAATATTATATTAGATATTCGTGAAAAAAATTTAATTTTGAGTAAAATATGAAATAATTTCTGTTCGACGCATTTTGAGGATGCGTTTCAGAATTTCATGTCACTCCTGTTAAAGCCTGAAAGGTCGGTACCTTAAATTGCATATTTAAATAGACGCAAGATACCCATTAAATAATACCTACCCATTAAAATATATACCCATTAAAAAATTAAAAACTTTAGGTTTGTATTCTGTGACGTAACATGCGACAGATTAGCCGCTAGCGGATATTTTTACACATGTGTTCTCAATACAAATATTTAGATGAAAACATAAAATTTCAACTGCCTGAAGTTTGAAATTGGTCGATGAAATCTCAAACCGCTTGAACTGGCTCCGAACAAACCTGGCGAGTGTTCCTTTAAACTAATACCAGAGTTTAGGCAACCCAACATACTTTAACGTTTGCTGCGGTAAAGTTGACTACACTGACGCGTCAGTTTAAAAATCAATTTAATTTCGTAGATTTTAAGTTTTTCATGTTGGTGACACTGCATTTTTAAAATATAACCTCAAACATATATTTTTCAAATATTTGATGAACTTGTAATTTAATAAACATGACGACAATTAAGAAATTTATTTTACTTTTCAAAACACAAAAAGCCGACGATTTAGACGATAAATACGAAACGATCTTCCAAGAACAAGGTTATGTTGTGAAACAGGTAAAAACGTTGGATTTCTCATATGTAAATTTAAAAGACTTGAAGGAAAAATTAGACAATCCAGCTTCGTACAGTGGTATAGTTTTTTCTAGTCCGAGATGCGTGTTTTCAACAAAATTGGCATTAAACGGCGATCAAATTAGCAATTTGTGGAAACAAAAAGCCAATTTCGTTGTTGGTCAAGCGACTTATGAACTAGCTCTCAATGATTTAGGATTAGAATGCGAAGGAAAAGATACGGGAAACGCCAGTAATTTATCTGAAATTATCATTAAAGGTATGTTAGACTCGTGAATTTTCTTTTGAGTGTTTCTTCTTTTTTAGATCAAAATAAATTTTTTAAACCGTTTTTATTCCCTCATGGTAATTTAAAAATGGACATTTTGAAGTCACGGTTGTGTGAAACTTTTATTACGTTGGATGAAATTTTAGTTTATGAAACTATTTCAAATCCCAATGTAGGAGATGAATTGAGAAAAGCAACCAATGGTTTCTGTGATTTGCCGGAATACATGGTGTTTTTTAGTCCATCTGGTGTGAACACCATTTTAACTTTTTTAAAAGAAATTCCTGTTGAAATGATAAAGGTTTGTATTTCCCATCTCGTGTATATGAAGGGCTCGGGCGTAAAACATGTTAAGTGACAAAATTAAAAATTTGGATATACTTGGTTGTAAAACGTGATAAGTGACTAATATCAACGCTATATATCCATATATTCAGCCGTATTCTGTAACTTTTAGCAAAGTTGTTATGTTGTTATTTTTGCTATCACCATGACAACTTGTATTTTTCGACCAATCAAAAACCTGTTTCTATAGTGATAACAACATTGTTATCTTAACAACTTGCTATGAAAGTTACAGAATACGGCTGATATGTCAAATCGCTCGCCAAGACTTGCATGAGCGACCTCCAGATGGTGCGCATTGTAGGCAAGTAACATTTGCTATATTACTTTAGAAAAAACTTTAGAATATCTCAGAATAACATACTGATACTTAACATGTTTTACTCCCAAACCCTTCATATGTTGGTGATTTTTGTAGTCTTTATCTCTACATGTTCACCTTTATAGTTTAGCTCTATACACTTACTTCTCTTGTAACTATTCCATGTCTTCAAGGTTGTTATTCTAACTACTTCAGCATAAGCTCACTGAAATTGCTATTGCCTCTTACAGCAATCCTAAATATTTAGATCTGCTTTTTCCTCCAATCTTTCCTTTAAATACTTATTGCAAAAAAAAATGTTTTTTTAGTTGATAGCTATAGGCCCAACGACACAAAAGGCGATGGAAAATGAAAAGCTGAACGTTTTTGGTGTGGCTGATAGACCAACACCTGAAGCTTTATTGGATGTTCTAAGATAATTTTCTTATTGTTAAAGTTTTAATGAATTGTTTTATTTAGTATTTACGTTTGTACAGATTTGCATTGTTGCATCAGAATATTTTATTTAATAAAAACCTAAAAAATTTATCATTAATTATTAATAATTTTAGTATCACCAAACCTCATTTAAAATTATATTTAAAAAAATTTGTGATTTGTAAATATTTATTTTATTCTTCATTACACAAAGTTCAAACAAACGTTTAATGAAGGAAGTAATAATGCTCAACATTCTTTCATTGTAAATAAATAAATACCTTAGATTATTATAAACACTTTTTATCTGCAATATAATTGCAGTAATTTATTTTGAATAAATGAACGACAGAATTTATAAAATTGGTTTAATTATGCTGCCTTTTTTTTTACAATCAAAACCATCAATTTCAGTAAAAAGATGAAAGTATTATCAGGACAAAATTATCATGAAATGAATATAGGTACGTTCAAACTGAACGCTGTGATAAACATGTAAATATACATTTATACTTTAGTCAAAAATTTAAACAAAATGGAAGAATCATCAAAATAATTATGAATCACATATAAACTTTAGTAATGGAAAATGATACAACTTACAAAAAATACACAACAATATTGCTTAATTATACAAAACATATAAACTTTGGCGTTACAAAACTGACTTACTATTTCTAAATTTATTTATTCTACTATATACAGTCCTTACACTTTCTGTATTGTCTTTATCTTCTTTTAAATAGTACAGTCTCAGTTTGTCTTCGGCGTGGCATTCAAGCACATCCCACTTTTGAAAGACTTTTAACGCATTTTTCACTGGATCTACAGACACACTTTCCTCTGCAAAGAAAATAAATTTGTCACATTAACAAACTTCAATACAAACTCACCATAAAATAATGTGCTGTCTGCGAGCTGCGCTTTAATTTCGTTAAGAATTTCCACGACCAATTCGCTCTCCAAAAGTGACCTTCCAACCAATTTTTCTAAACAAAATGCCGATACCGAATATGCTTCAATAAGGGGACTGCATAAACCTTTCAAAAAGGACAGGTGATCGGTTACTTTATTGTTAATTTCATATTCTATTGGTGGATAATATTCTTCATCTGAGTTGTCTTCAAAATTTTGAGCTATCTGCCTACTTCTGGTACTTTCCACATTATTTACAGTCTTCTGTAAGTGAACAAATGTAATTAACATTTTAAAAAGATAAACATTTTAATTTGGTAATTTGATATTTTAATTATATAACGTTTTAATAATAAAACTTACAGTAATAAAAATTTCTTTCCTAGCAATTAGATCTTCTATACAGTCTATAATTACAGCTTCTAAATTTTGGCACGGTTTTGAAAATATAAATTCGTATTGGAGTATATTGCACAGTTCTAGGCACTCTTGGACAAGGTCATCTTGAACAACAAAACCTGAACTTATATTCAATGAATATAAGGCTGTGACAATAACTGATTGCATGGCATAAACTGTCGTTAAAGTATTACTGTAGTACAACAACTCAATAACATTTGGTAACATGGCGACAGGTTTAATGACATCTTCATTATTTATCCTTTCTTTTCTTACTAATCCTGGGCCCAGAAGCTCCAACTAAAAAACATAAACAAATCATATATTTTTCTCCTCATTATAATTCAACTCACCGCATAGTTAATCACATCTAATGAATCTCCTGTAAATCCCAAATCTCGACTAATACTAGTCAAGTCAGTTCTTAGTTTGTCGACAGCATCTACTAGCGCATCGATCGTCACACCTTTTCTAAATTTATTCAGCAACAAGAATGCTACTGCATTCGTCGACATCACAGCCATAGATTGTGCACAATCTACAATAATAATAATAAAAAAGTTTTTAATTTTATTTTATATGTATAAGCAGTGTAAAAAATAAAAGTATACATTAGAAAAAAATGACCAGACAAGTTGAGTTTTAATATACAGGTGTTTGCATTTTCGACATTTATTATAGCTGAAAACCATTGACATTTTTATATGTAGATGTCACCCTCTCATTTTGTCTCCTACGTCTGTTCCGTGCTCTTCTACAATTCTATACATAACCCTATACTTCTCACACATCCAATATTTATTTGCCTGCACCACATTTCCTCATCTGTTCCCACTCCCCCTTTAACCCACGAGATACTCAGTCCCCTAACATGGAAATATATATCATTAACTTCATATTGTATCTGGCTTCCTAGAACTACACCATTTCTATTTGAAATGAAAGAGGGTGAATGACAAATAAAGTTTTTTTATTATTATTCATTTCATCTTTGGAGATAGTAAAAAAAATTAGAACAGGACGAAGGAAATATGATATTGAAAATCTATCACCCTGTACATTACGTCAAGTAATCAAAACAGTAAATTTACCATATATAACGTGTTTTGAAATACATTCAACCAGGCTTTTGTGCTCATCAGAAACCACGTCAGTTCCATATAAACTGGTCGTGGAAGGATTCGATTTCAATTTTCTGGCCAAGGCATTTGGAACTTTTCCGTTTGTATTAAATGTCTTAACCAACTCCTAGAATTAAAAAAAAAAAAAATCCAAACCAAATCGTGCATAAATTACTTACTCTGAGCGAAAACGGCTGATTGAAATCGATTCTCATCATGCCGTAATTGCTGTTGAGAACGTGCCATATACCCTTCATCGCATTACCGAAAGTCTCCATTTCTTTCGGCTGTCCCAATTGTTCCCGGATGAAATTACCATCGACTAATTTTTCGTAATTTACGCTGACGGGCACCAAAAGCGCGTCTTCTATCGTACCGTCCATGAAAGCTTCGACAATGACGCTCAGCACGCCATATTTTGGCATGCAAGGCTTGCCAGTTCTGGTACGTCCACCCTCCAAGAAAAATTCGATGTTGTGACCAGCACGTAGGCACTCTTCCATGTATGTGTGTAAAACGGCCTTGTAGAGGTGATCTTTACGACCTTTAATGGGATCCATGCGACGTTTTATGTAGAATGCACCCAAACCTCTCAGTAATGATCTGTAAAATTGGACAACGACTTTGAATTGACTTGACGTTTCGTCTAATGTACATCTTATTACGCTTGAAGTGATAAAACATTAGCAAATAACTAGTAAACAGTTCAAAACTTTTTCCAACATAGAAACAAAGATATTTTTCTTAATTAAATAAACAATTTATTCCATGCTGAATGTCAAAGTTTTGATTACTCACCCAAAGAAAGGAATTCGTAAATTATCACCAGAAGCAACCAAAGGTGATCTTACATCGTTATTCAATAAGATAAATGACATCAATATGTAATCCAAATGCGATCTGTGCAGAGGCAAAAATATTAAGGGTAAGTTCGTACTTCCAGCTTTCTGTAGCATTTCTATTTGACCTGGATGCACAACAACTGACGTCAAAAAACAGGGCAACAATTTGTACAAGACCCAAGACGTAAATCTGAAAAAATGTACATCTCAGCAAATTCCCCGGAAAATAAAAACAGCAAAGTGTGCGATCAAAACATTGTGAAACTATATCGGTTGATGACCGCATTACCTCAGCAAAAAATCAGATAGCGTCGATCTCATGTCGTGCAGAATTTTCCTGGCTCGCTTTTCGTTGTTTTTGAGTAACTGTTGATAAAATTCGTCATCGCTGTTGTCCGAATCTTTAAACTGTTGTATCGCCGTTTTTTCGATTGCAAGTTTCAACCTGTCGTCCTTGAGAACGTTTTGCGCCACCTGAGGATAATCGAATTTTTTCAACTCGTACACCTGCGCCAAGTGCGAAAAGGTCCTTTGAAGAAATCCGTATTTCGACTCCACCGGCGTGTAATTCAAGATATTTTTCAGTGCCAGACTGTTTGTTGTCCTGTTGACCAGGGATTCCTACAATAAACGAGATTATAAGAAACAAGTTTGAATAACTGGAAATACGATGCAATTTTTGAAAATTATTATATTAAACACTAATTGTTTACGAAGCTTACGAGTCGACTTTTACCCTACGATATACGTCGTTAAAACCGCGCCACGCCATTCTTGAGTTTTCGCTAAAAATAAATCACGACGTACGAAACGCAAATGTATGTTATGATGTTATGATCCTTGGAGGTTGTACTTACGACGCGACATGTAGGCTACCGCTATTTTTATGTCAAGCGACGACAGAGCAAGTGAATGAAACTAATTTAAAATGCGTATTCTAGAGTAATTATAATAGAGATTCCAACAATGGGCACAAATCGCCTTAGTAATATTTTTAAAGAATGTAATGTGGAATGATATATTTCTTCGGCTATAAACGATAAAATAAAAAATAACTCCCATAGACTATAAATTAGTGATGGGTACAATCGAATGATTTTAACTATCGAATTGTTAGTAATCGAATGATTTTTACTATCGAATGATATTACTATCGAATAATAATTTTTACTATCGAATGATTTTACTATCGAATGATTTTACCATTGAATGATTTTACTATCGAATGATTTTACTATCGAATGATTTTACTATCGAATGATTTTACTATCGAATGATTTTACAATCGAATGATTTTACTATCGAATAATTTTACACTCGAGAGATTTTACTATTTTACTGTTTTACAATCGAGTGATTCATTCGAATATAAGTTACACAACTTCCGATTTATATATTTATTATATTTATTTAAGTCGCCTACATCGAATGAAAAATTAATATTTCTCACTTGTCAAAAACAGTCGATTCATCTCAAGAGATTACGAAAATAAAATAA
>JAFFZR010003533.1:0-17262 GCA_018397195.1 Lethrus apterus
AACATATAAATAATACAATGAAAGAGAAATATAAAACAATAAATAATAAACTAAACAGATTGATACAAAATAATAACTCAGACACAAAAACAAAAACATAAAACAAGATCACACGTTCCACAAAAGGACAGTTAACGTAAGCAAAACAAAATTTGAAGAAATAGAAATAGCAACACTAAATAATGGACTAAAACATAATTACAAAGAAAATAACATACAAAAGAAAATAGAAACAATAATCATCGATAGTGAAAATGCAATAAAGAAAATACCCATAGAAGAACAAAATAAAATGAGACACATAATAGCATACGAAATGGAACAAATCATCAAAATACACAAAAAAGATAAAGAAACAAATAAACAAACGAAGGTAATACAAAATATAAATAAGAAAATTAAGGAGGACGATCTAGTCATGACAAAAGCAGATAAAAATAATGCAATAGTAATAATGGACAAACAAGAATACATCGAAAAAACAATGGACTTCATAACAAAGAACAAATGCAAAAAACTAAATAAAGATCCCACCAACAAATACCAAAAAGAAATAAGGAACATTATTATAAAATCCAACCTTATAATAGCACCAACAAAACATAAATACAACATCAACATGAACCCCAAAGCACCAATAATGAAAGCAGTACCAAAATTACATAAAGAAAAAATACCCATAAGACCACTCATTAATTTTAGAGAGGCGCCGGCATACAAAATAGCTAAGACCATAGCAACAAAATTTTTATTTAAATAGCCTTAGTATACAGGCTATGTCACGACGAGATTTCCTTAAAAGAATATAGAAAACTAATAAGAGTAGAGTTTTGAAAATTGCCAAATATTAGTTTTGCGATACGCTCTTTCGATTTAAAATAGTTTCGAATTTTGGGTATCAACTTCTTTATTTTAAATGGAATACCCCATTTTTTATGATTGATTCGTATTCCCGAGGTAATTTTAAGGCTAGTCTGTCTAATAAACGTCGCCTCTAAAATTAGCCCTTCAGGAAATATTTTAATTTTTTATAAAAAATTGACAGCTGCAGGCTGTTACTCATAACATCATTCCCAGAAAATGAATGCAAGCAAAGATTTAAAATTCTAGGTAATTATTTTGGAAAGTATACTGCATCAAATGCGGTATTATAAACTTCACGAAATAATACAAGGTGTTCAGAAAACAACGTCAAACTTTTCATTCAGAAAATATCTTGTTATTTTTAAATACCAACCTACATTTTTGTCAGTTTCATTGCATTGCTCGTTCAAAATTTCAAAATTAGGGGCAGTATGTATTGAGTTCCCTATAACTAAACGTCTTAGTTTCAGAGATATTTCAGAAAATGTATTCATTCCCTTAAAATTTTATTTTGCACAATAGATTAGGCTATGGAAATTCATGTAAATAAATAAAAGCAAAACAAGCAATAATAATGACCTAAAACGTTTAAATGAAAACAAAAAATAGATGAATGGTGCACCAGCACATAGTACTAGAGCCGTTGGACAAGTATTAGACGAAACATTGTATGATCGGTGGATCGGAAATAAAGGATCGAAAATGATATGGCGTGCCACATATACGAACATTTTAAAGAGAATAAGAAAGTGTTTAAATACAGGTGGTGATGTGTTTGAAAATGTAGTTTAAGATTATTAAAAACTATTATTAAGGATATTTTTTGTTGATGTTTTATTTTCATTATTAAACAATTATTTGTTTTGTTTTTATTTATTTACATGAATTTCCATAGCCTAATCTATTGCGCAAAATAAAATTTTAAGGGAATGAATACATTTTCCAAAATAACTCTGAAACTAAGACGTTTAGTTATAGGGAAGTCAATACATACTGCCCCTAATTTTGAACGAGCAATGCAATGAAACTGACAAAAATGTAGATTGCTATTTAATAACAAGATATTGATATTTTCTGAATGAAAAGTTTGACGTTGTTTTCTGAACATTATTATTTCCTAATTATGACGCATAATTTCCAGTATTATTTCGCGAAGTTTATAATACCGCATTTGATGCAGTATACTTTCCAAAATAATTACCTACAATTTTAAATCTTTGCTTGCATTCATTTTCTGGGAATGTTGTAATGAGTAATAGCCTGCAGCTGTCAATTTTTTATCAAAAATTAAAATATTTCCGGAAGGGCTAATTTTAGAGGCGACGTTTATTAGACAAACTGGCCTTAAAATTACCTCGGTAATACGAATCAATCATAAAAAATGGGGTATTCCATTTAAAATAAAAAAGTTGATATCTATTTCCGGTGTAACCGGAAAAAGCCAAAATAAATCGAGAGAACGTATCGCGAAACTAATATTTGTAAATTTTCAAAACTTAACTCTTATTAGTTTTCTATATTTAAGGAAATCTCGTCGTGACATACCCTCTATAACCTATAAAATACAACACATAATTTACAGATACAATGCTTCCGCATTTTATTTCCTCCCTGTGTCTTCACTCGGGATTGATGAACACTATTGGATACGGCATTCCATCCCGAGCTATTGATATCAAGGGTCGCTTGGATTTAGTTTTGTAAATCGTCTTGGTGTTTTATTTCGTGTTTTGTATTATTGTGTTTGTTTTTTAATATCTTTTAGTAAGCTGTAGTCAATTTAAAGATGCCCCAAAAGAGAAGTATATTTTTCCTGTCATACATTACACATTCTCATAAAAAAATATGGACGGTATTTATTCTTCACAAAAAATGCGTCATAATTAGGAGACCTAATAAGCAGAATATGCTTTAAATAATTGATAACAAGAAGAACAATCGTAATACATCCGGATGAGCATTTCAACAACAAATTTGTAATCAATCGGTGCTTTATTTGGCATTAATAATAATAATAATAATAATAGCACACATAAACTTACGCTGTTATTTATATTTCATTTCATTTTTCCTTCTTATTTTTTGTTTGCATTTCCTTCCCATCCCAGCTTCTCGCAGCCTATCCAGTATCCATTTGTTAACTATTTATACCTGCCAACTGTCTTCTCATTCCAAACGTTTAATGTCCTCTCTCCCTCCTTGTTTTGCCCGGGCCCTTCCTTCTTCTCTTCTTCCTATTATCGATTTTGAAGGCATGTGATCCGACTATGAGAGGACGGACCTCTCTCCCACTGAACGATTTAATATCTGTTCTTTTGATTCTGCACATACCATCGCACACCTCTTAGTCCATCGTATATCCAATCACTGTCCTCATCAAAAGAGAACGAAAGTAACATAGTAATGAGCAAGAAGAACCAGGAGCATATCAAGATGATGAATGAAGAAAAAGAAACCGAAACAAATGAAGAAAATTAAAAACAGAAAGGCAGCACGTCTTAACAAAATCACAAAAGAAATGGTAAAAAAGAATACGACAAAAAGAAATCACACTACTGAAAGGTTAAGAGGAGAAGGTGCTCAAGGATTGGGAAAAGAGTATAGCGGTCGACACACAAAATAGGGGATGTTATAAAATATTTGCTCCGTACGGAAGCAAAAGTTTGTGTGAGAACAAACACACTGAACCAGAGTTGGAAGAAACAGTCGGGATTTATAAAGAAATATTCAAGATAATATTTTTACCACAAGGCAATACAGAGTTTATGCAACCAATAGGAACTATACAAAAGAAGGATTAAGACAGGGAGAGATATTAAGTCCTATACTGATGCATGATATAGCAGAAAGTAAAGGACAACACGTAGGTTATCGCTGATCGAAGGAGATAGTAATGTGAGAACGTCCAATGTGTGCTAAGTTGTTTCTAAAGTCATCAGTCATGAATCAAGACACTCGTGACATTAAATTTGTACTAAGTTTGCGAACACATTTTAGTATTAATTAATGTAATGTACTGTAACACATTTTAATAATTAAATAAAATTAGACTAGTCCTGAGAATTTATAAAGTAAAATTTTAGTAATAACGGTAGGTAATTCGCATAAAACCTTCCCATAGGTCATAAAACACATTAAGGGAAGAAAACCTGTTTTAGAAGGGTAACAGGTGTACACAAATACAGAAATGCAACTAGAAATATAAAAATTAATGTTTTTAGTTTTCTACCCATAAATTCCTTTTGATTTCAAATTCTTATCACTAATCAGTATAAACATATTTGTAAAGCGTATTATTCATAAACGAAAGGTCAAAACACATTGCAAAAAATCCATCTTAGTTTGACCCATATTTGGTACACAATTACATTTGCATTGTTTATACTTTTACGTGAAATAAATTTATAAATAGTTCAAACCAAATGGGTCGCGCTGATTCACGATGACCCTCATAAGAAAAAATAAAGCGAGGACGAAAATAAAAAGTAAATATGAGTGATTCATGCAACCTGTGATTCGTCGGTTTCTGTTATCACTTAGATTACTTACCTTTTATCCAATAAAAACGTTCACTTGAGTATCACTTAAATGTCCCCCGATAACAATTATTCGTAACAGCGAATCGCAAATCGTGAGTAACACTTTATCAAATATCAAGATAAACAGC
Source organism: Lethrus apterus (assembly GCA_018397195.1). Taxonomy (NCBI): domain Eukaryota; kingdom Metazoa; phylum Arthropoda; class Insecta; order Coleoptera; family Geotrupidae; genus Lethrus; species Lethrus apterus. The sequence continues at coordinate 4,532 of JAFFZR010003533.1, forward strand.
ATCCATATTTATTGATAACATGGCGAACGAAACCGAGATTAACCAGGTTATGTTCCAATGTTTACGGTTTCTCGGATTTATAATACGGCGCACCACCTATCGACAAAACGCACAACTTCAAAATATAAAATCACTTGTAAGAGAGTAACGGAGTAACTTTCGAGGACATAATATGAAAAAGGATCATTAATTAGGTGGTGCAAGTTTGGAAGATTTCAAATTTTCGAAATTTAAGTCGAAAATTGCGACGGAACAGAAAACGTGAATTGAAAAACAAGAGATAAATACAGTTTAACTAATTAATTAACATACAGCCAATAGCGTTCACACTGTCATATTTAAATTAAACAATTTCGTTAAAATGGATTAAAAGAAAAAGGATGCAGACAAAGCGATACAAATTTGTACGCCGCCGGACTCAAGGTTGAATTATAAAATTGCAGTGCACAAACGCAAGCCGTACCAACTTTATGTTGGTGAAAATTACTGATTATTAATTCAGTCATTCTTAAAATTTATGGTTGGGTTGGCTCCGTAATTCAAATTCAAAAATTCAAAAAAAGTTAAATACAAAAAGGAGTACAAAACAAAAGTTAGGTTCACTCCGAGACTGAAATTCAAAAATTTCAAAAAATAACATGGGTACCTTTATTATTATTATTATGTATTTATATACTAAGAATGCAAATGACTACAGAGTACATTTACGATTGGTCTATCAGTGATAATTATAAAATAAATAGACAGTTTCATGAATAGTGGTTATTGATAAAGTTCCAGGAAGTTCAATCAACAATAGGGAGTTAAAGTAACACATCACGACCATACGCAAACGTATCTTTTGACAACTACGCATGCGCAGTTTCAATTTTCTTGCGTTTACGGGATACGTCAGACGTAACTATACGTCTTTCTACGTGCACCGCAAACGTAGTATTATCCCCCGATTCTAGCCGGAGATACGCGATCGCACTCGACCATCTGTCAGTTTTTTGAGTTCTTTAACAACAACATAATCGGCATAAGTTTAAAAAATCAAACAATAAACATATGCATAAATCCATAAATCTCTAATCCTAATATATTCTATAAAAACAAACTTGACATTTGACAATCACGGTAGGTACAAACATGCGTCATAAGAAAGACCTTTAACTCTATTTTAGTTTACCATTACTAGTGACGCCGTAACGTAGCATTTAACGTTTACGTCAAAAAGATACGTTTACGTCGTTGGTGTACTATAACTCTCTAATGGATTAAAATATTAAGGGATTGTAGCTGAACTCACGGAAAGGGCTTTATACTTGTGTAACAGTAGCTCTTGACAAATTCTAACAAGAGTTCTTTCTTACAATATAAAAGTCGTACTCGTAAAAATTGCACTAATATTTGGAGCATTGAATGTTCGAAAATGTCTTGTTGAGGACAATGTCGGAATAAAAGATTGCCAAGAGGCGTGGGGCCTCCCAGAAAACAATGACAAAACATTGCGTAATTGAAAAAGCAAAGAAAACACATAAAAGGAAGTATTCGCAACGATTGCTGTAATCTACAGGGGCCAGGGATACCACCACGAACGCACATTGCCTCGTATGACTATTCTATGATTTATGACCATTGTGTATAGTATAGTATAGTGTAGTAAAAAAAAATAAATTCAATTCGAAACATGACGTAGATTTAATCAACCTTAAAAATTCCATAACCGTCCTTTAAGAAAAACAAAAGATAATCATGTGATATGTTTTAACGCAAAACAAACATCACATGTTTTCCTTTAAAATGCACATAGTAAATGCACCTACATAACTCATAAATGTATGAACAATGTACTTGTTTCTACCGAGTAAAATACGTCACCGGTATGTAAATATTCATAATTGCGTTAACCTTTTCAATCGGTGTACAGTAATTTACCCGCAGGTTTCAAAATAAAATATCAGTAAAATTAATCCTATATTGTTAAAATTTCGTTCTAGTAGCCGTGTAAATTAAGTACGGAGATATTTGACAAATTCATAGTCGTAATTTATTTAAAAAAAGTGGTTTCTTTTATTCGAGCAACGTGCCATATTTAATTAATAATTTAATATGTGATGTGTTAGGATGGGAAAATCATTTATTAAAATCATTGAAATAATTTATTGCACAATTTTAAGGCCGGCTCATAAATTAGGTCGAACATATAATTAGTAAAGCTACACGAGCTCGAATATAAACATTTTAAAATTAATTATACAATGTAGAATGCCAGTTAAAATGTGTCGTTATCGCCGAAATATTCATGTGCGTTAAATGTTTACTTCGATGTCGATGTATTCGTTTTTCATTTGATGCAAATTATGTTGTTTATATCGCCTATGGTGAATATTTTGCAAGTCAACGGATTGTCGAAGTGGCACATCAATATTTATGAACTTGCACTTAAATTCGTATAAAATTAATTAAGTCGGTTTGAGTGATTAATTAAATCCTCAAAGTTTAGTAAAAATGACGATATAAATTTCAAAATTGTTTTACCGTGTGCATTGTTTCGTCAGATGCAATAAGGACTGACATCAGTCTTGCAATCAGTTTTTCTTCCATCAACTTTTTATAGTTTCACTGTAATCGTCTGAAAAAGACAGTGCACCGCTATCATGGTAATCAGCAGCTATCATAATCATTATTATTATTAGAGTTGACGAACATTTTAATATCTTGGCTTTGCTTTTAAAATCTATTTTCAACGACACCAAAACAAGTTACAAATAATTGCAAATTGATGAAGTTTTCTATAATAATTATCTAAATTACGCCGAAATTACTAAGAAAATTTTTGTATAATCAATCAGAATTAGATAATCAAATATGAATTATTTATAATCTCGATGCCATGAAATGATTTTCTAATGAAAGGAATTAATTAATTTGCGCTGTCGGGAGTTGATATTTTTCACTTTCGTTGTTTATAACTGAACGCATTAGCATTTCTTGATTGGAAACGCGTCGTGGTAAGCAATTAGTGTTTATCGACGAAAATAAAAATGTAACATGTAACCTAATAGGAAACGCTTAGAGATTTTATCGTTCGTTTATCGTCCAATCCGGTGGCCGAATAATTAATATAGTCTAATATGAAACTTTCATTCAAAATGTAATGTGTCTGTCCACATTGACAGAAAATAAAATTAATTCTCTAAAGAAGGAAATTAATTAAACTGTTTAGAAACAATTCATTATTAACTTTGATTTTGCATAACTGTCGTGATTGCATTAGCATATTTTCAATTAAAAATGTAAGTACTCGTTAATAATTAATATTTCTCGATTGAAATAGACGTGATGTAATAAACATATACAACCGATTCGTATAAATTATAGAACAATTATGTGCACTTACTGCAAGCAAGACTTCCTCTTAATAACGCTCTAATATTTTCTCATTTAAACTTTCCACATCCTTTTAGTAGACCGGAAGAAACGATCGCTGTGAATATGTTTTACAGTTCACTTGTTATTAACAAATACGGTAGCTAGTAGTTCCTTAAATGCTGCACATGTGTTTTGATGTACGTGATATAGTGTAAATTTGCTCGCGAACACCGACACACAAACAACTACGACGCCAACCTGACTACAACTAACTACAATGTTTTGAATGAGCGAACGCTAGATCGGGCTTTTGTCCGCGCAGAAGTTCATTTGCGCTAAGTTTACCCCCGTCGTCGCGACGCTGCGGATACCTAAAACTTTTCAAATGACATCAAGTGATATATAATTCAATTATGTTTTTAAATTTGTATTTTATTTTCATGTTACGCATTTTTCCTACACACAAATATTTAGTATTTTATTACATATTAGATTTTACATACATATAGATAATAATGAAAATGTAAGTCTAATCAGTTTATTGACTTTACTATAAAAGACGGTTCTCTTTCTAGTGATTCCTGTATGTTGACTTTAAAAATGTGATGCAGAAAATTATATATACAGGCTGATTCAGCCAAGTCGTTTGTTAAGTTTATTGACTTGTTAAAAAAAATCGAGAAAAATCTTTTATTAAAATATTTTCTACTTATATATTTTATTTTATTTTACTTCTGAAAATATTTTAAATTAATAGTTTTTGAAATTTTATGAATTCTTCACACAACTGCCGCGGAAATCTACGTTTTACTATTACGATTTTGTTAAAAAAAAATTGTTTTTTTAGTAAGTATGTATATGTATATTGTCACAAGACGAAAAATTTGTTTCCCCCGTGTGGATGCGCGGCACTGGGAGGGGCATGCGCGGCATGCATGGACGTTGTGTTGGTATCTGGGTGGTGTTGGTATCGACGTTGTGTTGGTATCTGGGTGGTGTTGGTATCTACGTTGTGTGGGTATTTTTGAATATAGAATTGTATAAACTCGAGCGTTAGTTAATTAGTATTTTTTTGTTTGTTCTTAATGTAAGTACATTTTCATTTTTTTCTAATTATAACTTATACATAGCTTATATAACTCGTTTTATTTGCGTAACCCGCGAGGTGCGCCCCCGATCCCGTCACAATATTATTCACTCTCATTACACAGTAACCACGGTATCAATTTTTGCGTCATAGACAGACTAACTCTGTGAGGTGCCTAGAGTATTTTCACTGTTGTAAGTGATATCAATACAAGATACAATATTAGATGTGAAATTGAAAGTGCGCATGTGCGCAATCCTAAATGAACTGAAAATCTGCATGCGTGCAGTCAGCTGATTTTTAGCTTTTCATTTTCTGTGTAAACGGTCTGCGTTTGTTGTTCTTAAATCTTAATTCTTAAACGTTAAATCTTAGTTCTTAATTGCAGTATAAACCCACCATTAGAAAAATCTATTAGAACTTATGTCACTTGCAACAGTGAACAAAATATCGTCATATTGTATATTTATATAGAGGTCATTCTTAATTGTGTCCCTATTTTATTAGGTGGTAGCTGACCTTACCCTAAACCTAAATTCTGTAAAAACGGCTGCCCTATCTTGAATTTAAATTGTCGACAATTTTTATAATTTTCTTCGTGGGCATACTCGTTCTCGCTCCGGGCGTACGCTCATTTGAATGCGTTGCCGACAATTGTCGCCAATGTGCGCTAGTTACACTACACCAAGTGGCGCCTCCACGTTGACATATTAACCACACATAATTGTCTTAATTTATTATCGCATCTTAAAATAAAGACAGCTGACAATCGACCAAGAAAATAATCGGTGCTGAGCAATATTGTCGGCTGGCTGACTGCAGTAGTCAGAACCGGAGTCAAAATTTTAGTTTTGTTTTTTGGCACACCCTTCAAACTAGAACAGGAATTTTTGCAGATTTAGGTTTAGGCTGTGGTCAGGTATAACCTGCCAAAATAGTGGGACACATTTCAGAATAATCCAGTATATAGAATATATTGTAAATTGTATGTTGTATTCATGTGATTGCATGCGTGTATTCTTGCCGTTTTTCCATGTCGTTACAAAGCTCTGCTATGGATTGGCTTTGTGATGTGTCGACACTATAATTCACTCATCTACATTATTTCTTTTCTTTTCTTCTTCTTCTTAGATATTTCCGCCTTTCCTTATCCATTATTTTCTCTCACAATTCACTCCTTTGCTTCCTCTTGTTCTTCTCTTCAAATTCCTTTTTTTAATCGTACATTCTTCGACAAATCTTTTCCTGTTCGATTTCCATACAATTCGTAATGTTTTTTCTCTCATTATAAAAGTTATAAAAATTGACACGATCTATTATTATAAATGCGTATTCTAATATATTCGTGTTATTAATAATATTATTAGAGCCGACGTTAAATGGAATTTATGAATTCAATTTAGTATTTGATACGTGTAAGTTTAAATAATACGAAAATATTTGTGGATCAATCATTAATTTATGAATTGTCAATTAATGCGTTTTTGAATGCTTTTACCTAATTCTGCTGAAACAGAATTAACAATGTATAGGCTGTATGGATAAGTCTTGAAATTTTACCAGGAAAACTGAGTTTCCCCTCAAGCAAAAGTGAGAGGCACGACGCGACGTTGGTTTTACAGTATTGCATTTGTGAATGCGCCTTTACCAATTTCACTTTTTTTTATTTTTTTATTGCTTCATATTTGCATATTTTGCCATTGGACTAGCATAGTCCATCGAAATTAGAAGGTTTCCTTAAATGGCACAAGCTAAAAACTACTTCAATACTTTTAAATACATAATAGTAGTAATAACAATAAACCGAAAAACTCTGTTTTGAAAAGTAACAGTTTATCGCAGATGATATCCAAAAAAAGCAACTAAAAATTCACTCAGTGACGATGGTTTTTCGCGGCAATGTAAGAAAAATATTAGAAATACAGTGCCACTTCATTTAGCAAAATGTTACAACATTTCTCAACAAATTGTTTAGTTTTATTGAAATTTTATAAAATGTTTTAATTTGGGACAGTCGACTTCCGTCTGAATAAACATGTAAAAAACGTCTAGCTTGATAACAATAATAAACCATTTCCCGTGATGGCCGCTTCCAGAAAGCCGAACTAACAAACTGAAATTAAAATTTAATTAACCGTCATAAATTTCTCACGACTCGTGAAATTAAGATTCACTATATGACATTGTTTAGACCGCTCGAATAAAGTGGCATTAGATTAATTAAAAGTGAAAAACTGTGTTATATTACCGGGACTTTATGTGCTCCTTTCCACTGGATGCATTAGAAAGGGGCTCTCCTTAAGTGAACAACCGAGCCTTGCTATTATTTTACATTAATACTGTGAGATTTAATATTCAAGCGTAATGCGAGTTTAGTGTAACGCTTTATTCAAGATTGATAGGGAATTTAGCAGTTCTAAGTGAAAAGTAACTCTTAAATTTCGAAACAGGATTCTACGCCAACGAAACGAAGATTATTTCAACGTATGTACATAACGAAGAAATTATTTTTTTTTAACTCTATCATTACCTATACATATTAACATTTAATGTAATTTATTTCCGGTTTGTGTACTCTATCCGGTTTATTTTAAATTTATTTTTTAATATCACGAAACGTATATTATTAAGTGCTAATTAAATTAAATTTGCTAATGCCAAAAACAACAATAAAAGAATATATGTAACACGCTGCCTGAAAAGAAGCAATTTGAACGGAACCGCTCCCGTACCATCCATACATTATTCAATTGTGCATTACACATATGTACCAGGAACGTTGTTTATAGTGCTTCCTCATTATATTATGGGAATCCCGTGACTACCAAACCCATGTCACCTGCACTCTCCAGATTAACTTCGAAAATGGAAGTGCTCTTTTAAAGCAATCGAAACTGTTCTTCGTAAATTATTTATCAAACAACAACAACAAAAAAATCATATAATTATTTTTATCTATGTCATGTCCTTATATTTTTCATAGCAACGGAGGCAACAAGTGCGGACATTTTGCCTTGTTTGATTGGACAGTGCGTCAAATAATTAGTTTACCGCACTTGTGTTATAATGATTCTATTATATCACTTGAGTTATAATGAATAACTTTACGCACTGTTTGGCCTTTATGCACCTACTTTATGCACCGGTTGTAGATAAAGTAAATTATTTGATACACTGCACTGTGCAGTCAAGCACGGCAAAATGTCCACACTTGTTGATACCGTTGCTATGAAAAATATAGGGACAGACAACATGACATCGCAGCGGACGTTTATATTTAAAGGTAAAGGTATGAACGCACTGAGCTGAACTGCAGCGGAGCGGCGCGGCACGACGCGACCAAATATTGTTTACCTATATGAAATCGTATAAGACAAAACGCACTACGCGGCTTGGCAAAATTGACCAACTAACCAAATATGACCAAATATGACGCGCAGTTCCATTGCCGCTAGTGCGATATAACAAGTGTGTAATAACTCACCGAATTTCTGTTGAGATTTGCTGCGTACTGTCGCTCCGCTGTAGTTCAAGTGCGGTTTACTAAATAGAACCGCGTCGTGCTGCGCTGCTCCGCTGCAGTGCAGTTCCGCTCAGTGCGGTCTTACCTTACATAATATCGGTAATATTTTAATTCTTTTACAGTTGTAGATAAAATTGTATACGCAACACGTGAGTGAAGTGTCATTACAAAACTCGTATGCTCGTTTCATAATGAACCACTTCACGCACTTGTCACGTAAACTACTATTTTTTGTCAGCAACACAGTGAAATGAAGACTCGAGTTCTTGGCTGTGTGTGATGACAATTCCATTACGCTATAAATAAAAACGAATGACAGAAGAATAGTTTAATGCAACATTAATGAGAATATAAAGCCGTCCGGACTACCAAGTCCAGAAATGAAAATAGAATTAGTTTTATTAACTGCGTTGTTATAACAATAATAACAATTATTAGTGTCAAATTCTTGGTTGATTATAATACTTATCTTTTTTTTTTTTCTTGAGCGTGCAACCAAATTATAACTCGAGTTGTGCAATAAATATTTATTGCTTGATAAAGATTACGAAAGACATTTTTATATTTATTATATTTGGTGTGTTGTAATAAATATATTTTATTGCACAACTCGAGTTTTAATTTGGTTGCAAGCTCAAGAAAGAAAAAAAAAAGATAAATAATAACAATTGACTTAATGCCACACGTAACGTGTATTTCATTAAAATTACATCAAAGTGTAATATTTTTAACATTCGAATTTAATTGATGTGTGAAGAAGTGTACATTTTTTAAAATGGCAAATGACGATGACCATTAAACTATTATTTTGTGAACAGTTTTTAAACGAGCAGCGCAAACTTAGCTCACCCTAAACTTTGAGTAGGTAAAAAGTTTTTAACCAAATATATTCGGAAGTAGTGTAATGGTCGTATGATGTAATGCGATGTGTAGAGAATGCAGTAAGAAGTAGGTTTGGTCGTCTTAATGGATTCCTCACTTCCCGGATAAGTGCGTCCCCTTCAAGCCCCACCAGCCGTCACATCACACATCCAGGATCCTCTAAAAGCCTGCAGCCCAGTCACTTGTCAGTGTTAAAACCTTAGCCTTTGAAAGAAGTCCCCTCCCACCACTCTACGATACTCTCTACTCAAATCTTGTAAGTTTCTGTTCCTTTTAACAGCGTATATAACAGAAAGAGCTTTTGCTTTTACGGAGCCCGAGTTCGTGTATATTTGCATCTTCCGCGCATAAGCCGATTTTTATGTTTAAGCTTTTAACATGCAATTTTTTGCGTACGAGTCATTTGCTACAGTTTGCACAGATAAAAGAAACTGAAAATTATTTAAAACACTAGCATAATCCGTATGTCGATTAGTTAGATTGGTATGAAATAAAAAAAATATATTAATAAATTCATACAATCGTCCTATTCAGATTCGAGTTTGTTCAAGTAACAATGTTCATTTCATAGGTAGATTTAAAATGTAATTTAGGTATTTTAGTTTTGTGTTTTCGACTGTTGATTCTTCATAATTATTTTTTTATCGTGGGTATGTTACGTTTAAATATTGAAGTATTGACATAATCCGATTTAATAATAATGAACAATATAGACACATTTTAAAACGTACAGTTGTAAATGTTTTCTTCATCATATATGAATAAGTACGCTATTAAGAAATAAAAGTCTTTAAAATCGCCGAGCAACTTAACAACAGTAGTTATTAGGATGATGAGTGGTAAAATACATATTTGTGTATTTCATTACGACGGCGACGTCTCCGTTCGAGTTGGGCACAGGGTGAAAAGCAAGGCGAGAAGTAAGGTCCATTACCTTAATGCATTGTTCAAGTCCCCGCTCCGGCCTGATTAATATTGCATTTCTTGCCAGAGTTGGGGCACTCTCGTACCGGACGGACGCCGTGATCTGACGTCCATCTCAACACCCCAGGGAATCTACACACTTAGTCGTAAGAGCTGTAACTCGCGAGGCAAGTCAGAGGCCATCGAGCCAAACTTCCAACTAACCGACGTGACACTTCCATTCCGGCGGCGTCGGCAGAAAAAAAGAAACCTGCCCCGGAATATCTTAAATTTTAAAACCTATCTACAAATTGCTATCGCGATGCTAAAATAAAACGATGTATAATTCAAAAGTTCGCGTATTGCGCTTTATGGACAAACATTTGGCGCTGATAATGCCATTCGCCATCAATGGCGTGGTTGAAAATAAGCACACTCTATAAATACGTCAATTTGTGTCCTTTTTATGTCATATCCTTCATAATAATATTTAACCAAAATGATTTAATATACCTAATTGGTGCGACGAGTTACTGCTTATATCTGATATTTTAAAACAAACTACGATTCTTTACAGTTATTCTTCTATTGATGGAAGTATAAAAAATATATAGCCATGAAATTAAGAACGTATTTCTTTAAGGGAAAGATCATAATTTGTATTCTAAAATATTAGCAACAGTATTTTATTCTCTTTCGCCGCCACTGGCGTCTCGATAATGGTACATTGTGTTCATCGTCGAAATAACCGATAACGATTCCTCGAATTTAATTAAAGAAAAGTTTGTAAGTTTAATGCTCCGTAAAATCGTTAGCTTTCGATTATGCAATGGCAATTTTCTGTAGCCGTAGGTATCTAATTCACGGAATTATCTCAAATTGACGACAGCTTTGGCATAAAAGTTCTGTTCGAGCGATGATACATAAAATTGCGTACAAGAAAACGATCTTAACGCAACATCTGGTTGATCTGTTTTCTTTTATGTTCGTTTAAGGATGTATCCTTTTAAGTAAATTTAACATACGTCGTCCGTTACATTATTACGAACGTTAATAATGGTGGCACTAAATTTCGGGAAAATAAAATAAAATAATTTTCATGAATTTTCAATATATTTTATCAGTCTATGTATATAGAATTATTTACTCAACCAATAATACCTTTATATAAGTACACTATAAAATCAAATTACTCTCTGTACAAAACTACAAACTATAAATAAACCTAAATAAATAGTAACTGAAAATTACGAAAAATATCATACGCCACACATGGATTAAAATGTACTAAGTGATGCCAACTAAAGACGAAAAATACCAAAATTCGTTTCTGTGTTTCATAACTTAAATAGGCTCCAATAAATTAGAATCACCTATCAAAAAAGTACGTGTTATGCAAATTATATAATTCCGTTATTTGTAAGAATTTCCTAGGTTATAGGCAACCTAATATACACGACTTTTAGATGTGTGGGATCGACATAAAGTTAAAATTTATTTGCTTTATATGTTTACAATATTTTGTACACTCTATAATAGTTTATACAGGGTGTAACATTAGTGCGATATTCTTCGATATCTCCGTTGTTATGCAAAATACAAAAAATATTTCAAGACGAAAGTTTTTTAATTTATTTATGGTCTCCACCACCTAAAATTATTTTCAGTTATACGGAGTGTTTCGTTTGTGCGCAACCACGAACATCTTTAAAATTTTAAATGGAACATCCTATATATTATTACATTTTTGAATTCGCTGGGTAATTCTAATATAAGTTTGTATAAAATAATATTTGTCTATGTCTATTTCTTTTTAAAATATTTGCATTTATTCGGAAATTTTGACACGTGACGATCTTCGGCAAAACGCCAATAGTTCTGTAACGAAATACGGCAAGATCATGAAATTTTATGCAACGCTAGACGAATCTTCAATGATAATAGTAAAAGCATTAGAAATTCGATATGTAACAAAACATACTTAATAATTCTTCTTCTTTTTGAAACAATTGAAATGCGGAAAACTTAATTTTTTTAAATGGAAGCCCTATATTTTTATGCATTAGTCGAAAACAAAATTTAATTGTCTATTAATTTGAATAGGCAACATATGTAATTAAAATTAATAATTTTAAAGATATTGATGTATTTTTTAATTTTCGTACATTGTCATCCCTCCTGAGAACCATAAAAGTAATTTTTAAATGTTTTTTAAAACAAAGCTGATAAACTACGTACTAATAAATAGAATATGCTGTAAATAAGAAGATACTAAGCTTTATATTTCAAAGTTTCATAATATTCACACATTAAATAGAGAACTTACAAAATGCCATATTTTTAATAGGAGTTACCTATAGTTCCTGTTCCGTTTTGTATATTCAAAAACGAGATGTCGGTTATGCTACTTTTATTTTTATTTTCTTATTTTCCAAACATTTTTTCCGTTAACATTAATATATTATTTAGTTTATAATAAATAATATTACGTTCCAATCTTATTCTGTTATTTAGGTTTTTTATGGAAAGAATGACAGAATACGGTAATTGAGATATAATGAAAATACCAGTTTTATAGTACATATTTTGATTAACGATGGAGCTCAAGAAAGCAGTAATATTACATACAAAATATGATATTTTGTGATCTCTCCATTTAATGTGTGAATATTATAAAACTTTGAAATGTAAAGTTTGTTGTATCTTCTTATTTACAGCATATTCTATTTATTAGTTCGTAGTTTATCAGGTTTGTTTTAAAAAACATTTGAAAATTACTTTTATGATTCTCCGGAGGGATAACAATGTACGAAAATTAAAAAATAAATCAATATCTCGAAAATTATTAATTTTAACTACATATGTTGCTTATTCAAATTAATAGATAATTAAATTTTGCTTTCGACTAATGCATAAAAATATAGGGCTTCCATTTAAAAAAATTAAGTTTTCCGCATTTCAATTGTTTCAAAAAGAAGA